>SRLM01000281.1:105972-298790 GCA_015708895.1 Populus ilicifolia | reverse complement strand
TCTTTGTTGTTGCAATAATTTGGACTTGAAAATGGCCTTGTTAGATCTTGGGCTCCATATGAAAGTTGTAGGCCTATGTCTTACCTTTCTATCCATATAAAGTAGCCCTAAATCGGAGATCTATAGCTCCAGATATGACCCAATTACCGAACAGTGTTCCGGTTTGGATTGCACCGACATCTCTTTTCTAAGTTTGATCATCTCTTTGCCTTTGCAATTGAAGTTCTTAAAGTCATCAATCAATCCGTTTATTTATGTGATAGGCCTGCATTTAAAATGGACATTTACCACAAATTAAAGGTATCTTATATTATTAGATAGATTATTATAAAACGTACTTTAGTTAAGGAGTTATGATACTTTAAGTGCAAAATGATGATATAAAACCATGATAAAAATGCACTTTTGAGTACTAATCAGTTAACAACAAATTAAGTTCCTTTCATAGCTTACGTGTCGGTTATACAATATAGTATAGGCTATCAAAGTGTCAAGTATTTTTTGTATCAAGTATTATAAAATATAAATCCAGATTAGTCATTTAACAAGCAAAGTATTAAAAAGTGAACAAGATAACAAATATAAAACATATTAATATCAAACATTAAAGTCCATATTAAATGTACTCTATAATTATTCTTACACCATTAGTATAATTTTTTCACTTGACATAAACTTAACTAAACACAATAAAAGAAAGAAAAATAAATGAATAAAATAAAAACATAAATAAGATAAAAGTTAACTAAGTAAAGGAAAGGAAATGAAATGAAAGGCATGAATAAGATATTAATGAAAGAGAAACTTAAGCATTACAAAAATACAAAAAAAGAAAGCAAGAGCATAATTTTGATCTGGAGATTAAGATGCCTAAATGTATGGCAGATGCCTCTTTTTATAGGCAAAAATTGAAAACTATTGATTTGATGATTAATTGATGAGTGGGTGATCAACTCTTGACTTGGTGACAATTCTTATCTTCTCTTGTCTGCCCAAAATGTTATCAATAATGTCAGAATTGGAACCATTTGAAAACATGAAAGTTGTTGGAAATTGTCTTAGCTTTCCCAAAAAAAAAAATAATGGAGGTTATTTGGACTCATAGAACTCTACATATGGTCTAAACATTGAACAGTGTTTGAGTTATAGGACAGATTCAGATTTTTTTGTTGTTGCTACAATTTGGACTTGAAAATGGCCTTTTAAATCTTGGGCTCCATATGAAAGTTGTAGGCCTATATCTTACCTTTTCATCCATATAAAGTAGACTTAAATCTGAAATCTACAACTTCAGATAAGACCTAATTGTCGAACAATATTCCGGTTTGGACTGCATTAACATCTCTTTTCTAAGCTTGGCTATCTTTTAATCCTTTCAATTTCAGTTATTAAACTCATCAATCAATTCTTTTATTTATGTGATATGTTTGTATTTAAAATGAATATTTACCATAAATTAAAGGTATCTTATATTATTAGATATTTTATTATAAAACATGTTTTAGTTAAGGGGTTATTGATACTTCAAGTGCAAAATGACAATATAAAACCTTGATAAAAATGCACTTTTAAGTATCAATCACATTTCATAACTAACTTATTACTAGTCCATAGTAATCAAAGTGTTAAAATAGAAAAACAATTTGGAAATTTCACAAAACACGGTATTCATTATTCAATTTCTATTAATCTTTTTAGATAAACAAACTCTCATTAAATTTATATATTTGCTCACTACCTCTTAAATAAGATATTAATAAACCTTTCTTTTATACCCAATATATCGACATATAATTATGGGGCTTTACTTGGAAGAAAATAAAATTCTTGTTCTAATATTTATGGTTAACTTTATTGAGTTGAGATTTTTTTTTGTTTTTTAATATATATACATGTAACTTAAAACATAATGTATCTTTAACCCATGTATTGAGATTTTTTTTTCTTTTTTAATATATATACATGTAACTCAAAATATAATATATCTTTAACTCATGTAACGAGCTTTCGGTTAATAACTCCTAAACCAGTTGGTCTTAGGGCATTAGATTTTTAGACACACTTACGAGCTTAGTAACTCAGATTGTAGATACTGAGATGTGGATAGTGCAATGTTTGATTCCTTTAAGCTTTTCTCCTCAACTCATGTAACAAGCGTTGGCCAATAGCTCCCAAGTCAATTGACTTTAGGGTATTAGGTATTAAAACACCCCTTCGGGCTTAATTGTTTAGGTTTGAGAGGTTACGAAACCAAATTTATCTACATTTTTATTATCATCATTTTTTTTCCTTTCTTGTTTTTTTCAAATTATCTACTGTCCTTTTCCTTTAGTTGTTACCTTTAACAAAAGAATATAAATAATATAATAATCCAATATGCAACCTCTAATCATATATTAAAGTGTACGTGTGAAAATTAAGGTTTAAGAATACATGTTAAATGAATATATGAATAGAATTAAGTTATAACAATGCGAGAGTTTGTAGACTTGAATATTTCAAGAAGTATTTTAATAGACCTTGTTATGACTATTGCAAAAAACCATTGAAAAATGTTAACCAAGATATGCCTCAAGAGTCAATAAAATTCCTCCTTACTCTGTCATTTTAGTAACAATAGTTTGTAAATGGTTTAAAAAATAAAAAACATAGTTTTTTTTAATATCAACTACTACCCTCTCCCAAAAAAAAAGAGACATTATCCTCATTGTTCTATGATAGAAAGACAGAGTATAGAAGATATTACCTAAAACAACTACTAACAAACCTAAAATACACTTAAACAAATATAAAAAAAATAACAAAACACAAATATTATGCTCTATTAATAAAATCAAAAGACATAAATTTTTACAAACTAAGACTAAAATCGTAGTTATGATTGTGGCTCACATATTCCCTTGGTTTTATGTCCAAGAATAGCTTAAATACCCTCTATAGGTCTTTTTAGTCAGATTTCCAAGACTATGCCAAGCATGTTCTTTATGGAATAGTGGTCATAAATCATAAATTGCACGATGCACATCTCCACTAGGATGCGTCTCAAGAGTCAACAGAAGATTATCTAAAGATTTCTTATTTAGACCATCCTTAATAAATAGTATTTTATCTTCACGGTTGACAGATATCATTCTTAAATAACGACATTATGCATTGCAAGCCCATCTGGCACATCAATGGTAGACTTTTAGTCATTTTGCACGACGTTTATTTGCAAAAGTGTTTTTACCTGTTCTAGAGATGTGTGAAAATAAAAGAATTGGAAGACTCACCTAATAATTGGACCTTTACTTTAATTAACAAGTAAATCTCTTCAGGAATTCCATGGTTCATTAACCACCTCAATCTTGCACACTTAGCTTGGTAAAGTTTTGTAATCATATTTTGAGGCAGAGCGGGAAAATATATTTTTAATTTTTTAAGAATGGTGTTCATTTTTTTAAGATGAGAAGTAGAAAAGAGATGTAAACATAATAGAAGGAACAGGGAATTGAAAAAATATATATACAGATATCAATTATCATGGGAAACTTAATGAATTGATTTAAGAGTCATGGAGTATCGTTATCCGTCACTTAATCGGGATGAGAGAGATTAGCAAAAGAAGAGTAAAAAAAAAACACAAACACAATGTGAGAAAAACAAAATAATTAACCTTTATCTATAGGATCATTCAAACCAATGGATTCATTTTCAATGAAAAAAATATCAAAGTAAACTTTCAAATGATGTCCATTTACCATAAAAACATTGTCATTCTTTGGATTCTCAATATCAAAGGCCCTATAAGGATGCACATGTTTCTCAATAAAGAGACTGCTCCATCTTGATTTTAGCTCTCTAGGGAATAAATAGAGTTGAGAATTATAAAGCAAAATTTTTTTATCAACATCAACTTTTTAACAATTTAACAAGTTTTGCAGAATGTATGCATGTCTTTGAACATGGTAGGCCAACAAAATTCAATTTAAAAGATTTTTATGGCTATCTTTTTTGATAAGAAATAACTCTTATATGCTTTACAATGACAAACTTTAATGACATTACTTACCTCATTATCGGGAATGAAGCTTTGAAATATTTGATCAAGATAATATTTGAATAAGTAAGGGTTATCCTAATAAAAGTTTTGCATGTCTCTCAAAAAATTTCTTTATTCTTGGGTACTCTAATGAGCTAGCAAATCTCCTAAAGAAAGAAAATGATCATTTTTATCATACCAAGGCATTAGACTAAGAGAAAGTAAAGATTTGTTAGGAAAGTAATCATCGATTGGTGTGATGTTAGATGTTGAATCTGTTGTCACTTTTGATAAAGATCTGCGTCAATATTTTTAGTGTCTTTTTCATTCTGCATCAATATTTCTAGTATCTTTTTCATCTATGATTTCTTCTTAAAAATAAATTATTTGTAAATCTTTAAATTCATCCAACTTATTTTTACTTAAAGTAGATTCAAGTTGATCATAAACTAATTCCTCAATATTATTTATTTCTTGTAATTCATTATCATCTCTAGGTTGTTTGCAAATAATGAAAATATTCATCTCTGATGTCATGTTTTCAAATGATAGCTTCTTTACTCCATTCCTACAATTAATCAATGCATTAGGAGTTGCAAGAAATTGACATCCTAAAATAACCAGAAATGAATTACATGCTTCAACAGGTTGTGTCCAAGACAATAAAATCCAAATGATAAATGAATTTATCGACTTATCCTCACACATCTTCAATTATTTCTCTATATACTTTTACAAATCTATCAGCAAGTAAAAGATATATAAAAGTTGGTTTTAACTCACCTAGATTAAGAACAGATTGTGTGTCCAAAATAATAAAATCTAAAGGATAAATGAATTTATTGACTTGTACTAACACATCTTCAATTATTCCTTTACACATTTTTACAGATCTATCAACAGGTAAAAAAGTTACAAAAGAACTCACCTAGATTAAGACTCTAAAAAGCTAAATATAGAAGTAAACTCATACTAGCTCCAAGATCAAGTAAAGCTCTTTCAATTTTATATTCTCCAATAAAGCAAGAAATTGTAGGACAATCGGGGTCTTTATATTACAAAGCATTATTATTATGAAGAATGACACTTACTTATACGGCCAAAAAGTCTTTCTTTTTCACATTCAGTTTGCTCTTCATAGTGCATAGATCTTTCAAAAATTTAGTATAAAAAGAAACTTGTTTAATAACATCCAGCAAAGGTATATTGATTCTTACCTGTTTGAAAGTTTCAAAGATTTTAGAGTTGTGATTGACTTTTCTTTGTTTGGTCATGGCATGAGAAAATAGAAATGCTGATGAGGAATCAGTTTTTTCTTTATAATACTCAGATTCAACACCTTCCTTACCTTTAAAGATTGACTCTTCATCTTTCTCACAAGGTTCAAGAGTGGATTTTTCAATAACCTTACCACTATAAAAGAGTAATGACTTATTTGACTTGATCCATTTATCGGCTTCAAAAACTACTTTCATTTCATTATATTGCCTTTTAGAATTTTGTTATAGTTAAGATAGAAACTTACCTTTCTCTTGAAAAGTGAGAGCAGATGTCAATTTTGTAAAAGTATCTTTAAAATCTGTTAGGCCTTGAGCAAGTTGAGTATTGATTGTCTCTTGCTTTTCAATGAATGCATGCAAAGTTCCCTTAAAATTTCTCCTAAGAGGTAGAGCATAAGGAGATGCATATCCATGAGAATTTTTAAAATTATGATGTACTTGAAATGACGATTGTGAAGTTTGTGTATTATTGTTATCTCTCTTCCAACTAAAATTTATGTAATTTCTCTAACCAGAGTTATATGTTACGAGTATGGGTTATAATTGGGCCTTTAGAAACTATTTAAAGTATAGACATGTTCATAGAGATATTCCTTAAAAAAAAAAAGCAACGTTGGATAGTCATTGGTTTCGTGTTCATTGGTTTCATAAAGTTGACACACAATGTCTTGAATATATTTTAACTGACCATTTTTTTCAATTTTAGTGCCTCAACTTTTCTATCTAAAAATGCAAACTTGGCTTAGAGGTCATGATCTTCCCTAAGATTGTATATACCCCCACTAGATGTATGTGGTTGAGTTTTACTCGGTGCCTCATAAGTACTTATAGTGTCCCAATTTTGAGCATTTTCAACTTAACAAGTCTAAATACTTCATTGCCTCGTTAGGGTCTTTATCTTTAAAAGTTTCATTACACATCAATTCAACCATTTGCCTATCTTTAGGTGTTAAACCTTCATAAAAATATAAAACTAATCTTCATGTTTCAAAATCATGATGAAGGCAAGTATTAAGCAAGTCTCGATATCTATCCTAAGATTGGTAAAATGTTTCTCCTAGTTTTTTAGTGAAAGTAATGATTTATCTCTTAAAAAAGTTTGTTCTATAACTTCTTTAAAAACTATTGTTACATTTCATCTCAAGCATGAATGAATCCTGATCTCAAATTTTGTAACCATTTTTTAGCTTTTTCTTTCAATGAAAAAAGAAAAAGCTTTAATCTAATAGTGTTCATGCTATAATTTAAGTCATTATAGGTGTTACAGACCTCCTCACATTTTCTTAAATACAAGTATAAATTTACTAAATCTAAACCATGAAAAGAAGGTAAAAGTTGAGTAATGTTTGACTTAAAATTAAAATCAGATGCATTAGGAGGGAAAACTATGTATGACGGTGCACATGTTCTTATGGGATTCATGTGCTCTCTAAGTGTTCTAATACGGTTATTCTTATTATTCTCATTATGAAATAATTGATTATTTTCTTTGGTCATATTTTCTGAAAATAATAAAGATACCCTACAAAGTCTACTACTTAACGTACATGACCACAATCTCATACACGTGTAGAAATAGAATAAAAGAAAAAAAGAAAAGAAAAGAAAAGAAACAAAGTTATATACAAGAAAAGTGAAAAGAGAAAATAAAATAAATACTATAATTTGTACAAGAACTTACCTCCCCAACAACGGCGCTAAAAACTTGACATGACCAAAAGATAGATGTCTTGTTCTAAATGCAAGAGTGTCAAAGTAATAGATAACCCGGCAAGACCGAAGTCGAATCATAGAAAGGTTAATTGTATAAATTATAAATAACAAATAACAATAATACAACAACAACAATAATAATAATATTAACAATACTAATAGTGGTGGTGGTGGTGGTGGTGGTGGTAAAAGAAGAAAAAGATGATGAGAATTTTGAGATGGAAGATTAATGTAATGATTAAACAATGATAACAACAAATGTCAATGTTAGAGGATCCACTAATGGTATGTCACATAAAATAGGTTCCAATGAGATTATAAATTGTTAACATGATTATATTAGTTATCTTATTTGATTAATGTTAATACTTGTAAATCTCGTTAGGCATTCATAATTATAACTTATGTTAACAATAAATCAAGTTTCTTTCATAACTTAATTGTTGGTTATGCTATACAGTATGTGCTATGAAAGTGTCAAACACTTGTTGCACCAAGTGTTATACAACATAAATCTTTAGATTAGTCGTTCAACAAGCAAAATAGTAAAGAGTGAACAAGATAACAAACATAAAATATGTTAGGATCAAACATTAAACTCCATGTTAAGTTTACACAATATTTATTATTACACTATTAGTTTAATCTTTTCACCTTGACATAATAAACTTAAATAAACATAATCAAAGAAGAAAAATAAATGAATAAAATAAGAATATAAATAAAATAAAAGTTGACTAAGTAAAGGCAAGGAAATGAAAGGCATGAACAAGATATTAATGAAAGAAAAACTTAAGCATTACAAAAATACAAAAAAAAAACAAAAGCATGATCTTGATCTGGAGACCAAGATGCCTAAATGCATGGCAAATGCCCATTTTTATAGGCGAAAATTAGGAACTATTGATTTGATAACTAATTGATGAATGGCTGACCAACTTTTTGACTTGATGACAATCTTTATCTTCTTTTATCTGCCCAAAACATCATTGATAATGTCATAATTGGAACCACTTGAAAACATGAAAGTTGTAGGAAATTGTCTCAACTTCCTAAGAAAAAAATGAAGGTTATTTGGACTCATATAACTCCAAATATGGTCCAAACAATAAACAGTGTTTAGAGTACAGGATAGATTTGAACTTCTTTATTATTGTTATAATTTGAACTTGAAAATTGAATTTTTAAATCTGAGGCTCCATATGAAAGTATTATGCCTATGTCTTACCTTTTCATGCATATAAATTAGACTAAAATCTAAGATCTGCAACTTTAGATATGACTCAATTATCGAACAGTGTTCCGGTTTGGACTACACCAACATCTTTTTTCTAAATTTGGTCATCTCTTTGTCCTTTATATTTCAGTTTTTAAACTCATCAATCAATCCTTTTATTTATATGATAGATCTGTATTTAAAATGAACATTTATAAAAAAAAAATTAAAGGCATCTTATATTATTAGATATGCTATTATAAAACATGTTTTAGATAAGGAGTTATTGATACTTCAAGTGCAAAATAATGATATAAAACCTTGATAAAAATGCACTTTTGAGTACTGATCACTACATGTGCATAAGAGTGTGGTCACGTATATTAAGTGATAGACTTTGTAAGGTATCCTCATTATTTTCAAAAAATATGGTCGAAGAAGTTAATCAATCACTTCATGATGAGAATAATCGTGTTAGAACACATATAAACCATATGAATCCAACAAGAACAAGTACACTATCATGCATAGTTTTTTTCTTTTGATGCATCTCATTTTAATTTTAAGCTAGGCATTATTCAACTTTTACATTCTTTTCATGGCTTAGATTTGAAAAATGCATACTTACATTTAAGGGAATTTGAGGAGATTTACAACACTTATAATAACTCAAATTGTAGCATGAACACCATCAGATTAAAGCTTTTTTCTTTTTCATTAAAAGATAAAGCTGAAACATGGTTATAAAATTTAAAACCTCAATTCATTCGTATTTAAGATGAAATACAACAATATTTTTTTAAAAAAAATTTTACATCTCATAGAACAAACTCTTTCAAAAGACAAATCTTCACTTTTACTCAAAAATAAGGAGAAACATTTTACTAATGTTGGGATAGGTATCAAGACTTGCTTGATACTTGCCCCCGTCATGGTTTTGAGACATGGAGATCGGTTTCATATTTTTATGAAGGGTAAACACCTAAAGATAGGCAAATGGTTGAATTGATGTGCAAAGAAACTTTTAAAGATAAAGACCCTGATGAAGCAATGGAGTACTTAGATTTATTAGCTAAAAATGCTCAAAATTGGGACACTACAGGAACTTTTGAGGCACCAAGTAAAACTTAACCTCATACATCTAATGGAAGTATGTATAACTTTAGGAAAGATCATAACCTCCAAGCCAAGTATACATTATTAGCTAAAAAAGTCGAGGCACTAGAATTAAAAAAGAGTGGTCAATTAAAATCTATTCAAAACATTGGGTGTCAAGTCTATGAAACAAATGAACACTAAACCAATGAATGTCCAACTTTGCCTTCTTTTAAGGAATTTCTCCATGAACAAGCTCATGATTTAAACAGTTTTCAAAAGCCTAACCATAACCCATACTTGTAAACATACAACCCTAATTAGATAAATCACCCAAATTTTCATTGGAAGAGTCAGAACAATAATGCACAAACTTCACAACCACTGTTTTAAGCACATAATAACTAACAAAATTCTCATGGATATGCACCTCTTTATTGATTAGTACTCAAAAGTGCTTTTTTATCATGGTTTTATATCATCATTTTGCACTTAAAGTATCAATAACTCCTTCACTAAAGTACGTTTTATAATAATCTATCTAATAATATAAGATACCTTTAATTTGTGGTAAATGTCCATTTTAAATGCAGGCCTATCACATAAATGAAAGGATTGATTGATGACTTTAAGAACTTCAATTGCAAAGGCAAAGAGATGATCAAACTTAGAAAAGAGATGTCGGTGCAATCCAAACCGGAACACTGTTCGGTAATTGGGTCATATCTGGAGCTATAGATCTCAGATTTAGGTCTACTTTATATGGATGGAAAGGTAAGACATAGGCCTACAACTTTCATATGGAGCCCAAGATCTAAAAAGGCCATTTTCAAGTCCAAATTATTGCAACAACAAAGAAGCCCGAATCTGTCCTCCAGCCCGAGCACTGTTCAGTATTTTGGCCATATCTGGAGTTCTAGAAGTCGAAATGAGCTGAATTTTTTACACAAGAAAGCTGAGACAATTGCCTAGAACTTTCATGTTTTCAAGTGGCTCTAATTTTGACGTCATCAATGACGTTTTGGGCAGACAAGAGAAGATAAGGATTGTCACCAAGTCAAGGGTTGGCCATCTACTCATCAATTAGTCATCAAATCAATAGTTCCCAATTTTGGCCTATAAAAGGAGGCATTTGCCATGCATTTAGGCATCTTGGTGTCCAGATCAAGATCATGCTCTTGTTTTCTCTCTTTGTATTCTTTATGCTTTGTTTTCATTAATATCAAGTTTATGCCTTTCATTTCCTTTCCTTTCTTTAGTTAACTTTTATGTTCTTATTTTGTTTATCTATTTTTCTTTCTTTCATTATGTCTAGCTAAGTTAATTATGTCAAGGTGAAAAGGTTACACTAATGGTGTAAGAATAAGTATGGTATAAACTTAATATGGACTTTAATGTTTAATACTAACATGTTTTATATTTGTTATCTTGTTCACTCTTTAATACTTTGCTTGTTAAATGATTAATCTTGATTTATGTTGTATAACAATTGGTACAACAAATGCTTGGCACTTTCATAGCTCATAATGTATGGTATAACCGACACCTGAGCTATGAAAGGAACTTGATTTGTTGTTAACATAAGTTATAATCATGAATGCTTGACGAAATTTACAAGTATTAGCATTAATTGAATAAGATGACTAATGTAATCATGTTAACAATTTATAATATGATTGGAACCTCCTTTGTGTGTGGTTTCCAATTGAATAATAAGAGTTTATACTATACTTGTTTGAAATACCATTAGTGGAACCTCTAACCTTGACATTTGTTATTATCATTGTTTAATCCTTGCTTTAATATTTCATCTCAAAGTTCTCATCTTCTTCTTTCTCTTTATTATTGTTGTTATTATTACCACTACTAGTACTATTATTATTATTATTATTGTTATTGTTATTATTGTTGTTGTGGAATTGTTGTTATTTATAATTTGTACAATAACCTCCCTGTGGTTCGACCCCGGTCTTGCCGGGTTATTTATTACTTCGACACTCCTGCACTTGGGAGAAGACATCAATCTTTTCGTCGTGTCATTTATGCTCCACCTCCTAGAAGAAATCTTGAGAAAACATTGCATGCATTCATTGAAAAGCAAAAGACAATCAATACTCAATTTGCTCAAAGCATGACAAATTTTAAAGATACTCTTGTAAAATTGACATCTACTTTTAGTTTTCAAAAGAAAGCTAAGTTTCCATCTCAACCACAATAAAATTTCAAGGGGAAATACAATGTAAACACAAGTAGTTCTGGAAGCCAACACATAGATCCACATTAATGTTGACCTTTGTCCATTCAAAATTAAATATCTAGAGCTATAGAAGTCCAATTAATGCAAAATAATTTTTTTTAGATTCCTGACTCAAAGGTATATAAAAGCTCCAAATTTTAGCCAAAAACAATGTCATATGAGGGATATATGATTTTTCAAAAATGACAACTAAATTCTGCTAGCAAACAGGTTTCGTGAAGAAACAAGTCCAAATTACATTCTGAAGCTTCTAAATTGATATTCAAGTTTTTATTTCTGCAATTTAGCTCCTTTATTCAAAGTTTAAAGATTTCATGCCAAGCTAATTCTTCTTTTTAGGAAAATAGTTATTTAAGTACTTAAATATAAATTGTCAACTTAGAGGACTATTTTGTAAAATAGAGATTAGGGTTTCTTAGCATATAGAAAGAAAGAGAGAAAGAAAAAAGGGTAGAAAGGGGGAATAGCTAGAAATGAAGAAACACAAACTCTTCTCTTTACAAACCAAAAATAATGCTTTCTTCTATCGTTAAGAGTAGTTATTCTATAGATATACAACGCTAAGCTCGTTTTCTTGTTTGCAAGGACATAACAAACCTTTGGATTTCAAGAACCATGAGATTTATTCTTCCTTTTATTTTTCAATTTATATTATGATCATGTATGATTGTTTTTCTATGCATATTTTCTATAATTGTTATTGATAATTGTTAAAGCAGACTCTAAGTTATTATTGTAAACAATATATTGCTAAGTTTGATATCAAAACTGAGGTTGGGATCCATGAACTTATGAAGCAACTAAGCTTGATAATTATGGTGAAACTACATTATTAAACTTAGGGAGAACACTCAAATATCTAGTTCTTAGGACTGTCATTGAACTAAATCATTAATGCTGACATTGTGATTGTTTGTTGGTTAGGGTTAGTTATATGACGGATTCGTTAATTAACCAATGTCAAGAAAAGATAAAAATTCAGAATATAAATTGTAGTTTCTTTTAAGGATTGGTTTCAATTGATTTTATTTACTATTTTAATTTCTTCAATAATTTAGATCATCACAAGTCAAAACTCCTCAATTGTGTAATGTATAGCATAAAAATCTGAACTAAATTTTTCTTGTGGGATCGACCCCTTGCTTGTTTTATGCTATCTTGTGTGTTGTTTTTTAAGCTAAGGTAATTAATTTATGTGATTGCGACATCGCAACAAAAACCCACTCTTAAACCTTGTGAGAAAGAGGATAAGTCAATTTCTAAGAATCATGAAGGGGTTGAATTTAAAAATTACAAAGAAAAGACTGATTCTTCGTCAGCACTTCTATTTTCTCAAACCATGACCAAACAAAAAAAAAATCAATCACAACTCTGAAATCATTGAAACTTTCAAATAGGTAAGGATCAATATACCTTTTATGGATGCTATTAAATAGGTTCCTTCTTATACTAAATTTTTTAAGATTTGTTCATTGTAAAGAGAAAACTAAATTTTTGAACACTCTAGTTGTCCTATAATTTCTTGCTTTATTGGAGAACATAAAATTGAAAGAGCCTTACTTGATCTTAGAGCTAATGTGAATTTACTTCCATATTCAGTTTTTCAGTGTCTCAATCTAGGTGAGTTAAAACCAACTTCTGTAACTCTCTTACTTATTAATAGATCTGTAAAGGTGCCTAAAGAAATAGTTGAAGATATATTTTGATAAATTCATTTATCTTGTAGATTTTATTATCTTCGACACACAACGTGTTAAAGCATGTAATTCAATTTCTGTTATTTTAGGATGTTCGTTTCTTATAACTTCTAATGCATTAATTAATTATAGGAATGGATAGATGAACCTATCTTTTAAAAAGATGACTTTGGAGATCAATATTTTTAACATTTGCAAGCAACCTCGTGATGATAATGATTCACAGAAAGTAGATCTTATTAACGAATTAGTTTATGATCAATTTGAATCTACCGTGAGTGAAATAAAGTTGGATGAATTTCAAGATTTACAATTGATTTCTTCACAAAAAGAAATCACAGATGAAAAGGGCATCAAAAATATTAATGTAGATCTTTTGTCAAGAGTAATGACAGATTCGACATCTGACATCACATCAATCGATGATTACTTTCCTAATGAATCGTTACTTTCTCTTAGTCCAATGCCTTGGTATGATAAAAATATCAATTTTCTTACTTTAGGAGATTTGCAAGCTCAATGGAGTATCTAAGACAAAGAAAAGTTTTAGAATAAAGTAAAGAACTTTTATCGGGATGACCCTAATTTATTCAAATATTATCTTGATCAAATATTTCAAAGATGAATTCCTAACAATGAGATAAGTAGTGTCATTAAACTTTGTCATTTTGAAGTATGTGGCAGTCATTTCTCATAAAAAAAAAAGGACAGCTACAAACATCTTTTAAAATGGATTTTATTAGCCCATTATGTTCAAGGACATGCATGCATTATGCTAAACTTGTGAAAATTGTCAAAAAGTTGATATTGGTAAAAAAAAAAAGTTTTGTTTTATTTATTCCCTGAAAAGCTAAGATTAAGATGGAGCAGTTTATTTATTAAGAAACATGTGTATCCTTATAAGACTTTTGATATTGAAAATCCAAAGAATGACAATATTTTTACGGTAAATAACATCATTTGAAAGCTTACTTTGATAATTTTCCTAGTGAAAATGAATCCATTGGTTTGAATGATCCTATAGATAAATGTTGATTATTTTAGTTTTCTCATATTGTTGTTGTGTTTTTTTATGACTTTTGGTTTGTTATTTTCTCTCACCTCAGCTAAATGACAGATAACGGTATTATATGACTCTTAAGTCGGTTCTTTTAGTTTCCCATGATAACTAATATCTGTGTATACATTTGTTTAATTCTTTGTTCCTTATCTTCTCTTTGCATCTCTTTTCCATTTCTCATCTTAAAAAATGGACACCACCCTGGAAAAAATTATAAAATTATTTTCCTGCTTTGCCTCAAAATGCTATTATAAAAATTTATCGAGCTAGGTATGCAAGATTGAGATTGTTAATCAACCACGGAATTCCTGAAGAGATTCGTTGACTAATTAAAGAAAAGGTCTGATTATTAGATGAGTCTTCCAATTCTTTCATTTCACACATGCCTGGAACAGGTAAAAGCACTTTTGTAAAGAAACATCATGCAAAACGACTAAAAAACTGTCATCAATGTGCCAATACAATGTCATTCTTTAGGAATGGTATCTATAAACCATAAAGATAAAATACAATTCATGAAGGATGGCCTGAGTAAGGAGTCTTTAGATAATCTTCTATTAACTCTTGAGATGCATCCTAGTGGAAATGTGCATCGTGTAATTCATGATTTATGGTCTCATTTTCATAAAGACTGTGATCAACTTAGTCTTGGGAATCTGACTAAAAAAGACCTTATTTGTCAATTTTTAAGAAAATTGGATGGGAAGCTTATCCCCGACTCATAGAGAGCGTTTAAGCCATTTTTAGACATAAAACTAAGGGAAGATATAAGCCACAATCACAATTGTGATTTAAGTCTTAATTTGTAAAAACTTGTGTCTTTTAGTTTTATTAATAGCATAATATTTGTGTTTTGTTATTTCTTATATTTATTTAAATGTGTTTTAGGTTTTCCAATATTCATTATTTCAGGTGATACCTTTTATACTCTATCTTTCTACTTTAGGACATTGAGGTCAATGTCTTGTTTTGATTGGGAGGAAAGGGTAGTAGTTGGAAAAAAAAATTAACTGAAGGGTAGTAGTTGACAAAAAAAATTAACTAACTGTGTTTTCTATTTCATAAAGCATATGCAAAATTGTTACTAGGATAGCAGAGTAACGGAGTTCTTTTGTTAAATTGACTTTTGAGATGCATCTTAGTAATTATTCTTAATAAGGTCTATCATAATACTTCTTAAAATATTCAAGTTTACAAACTCTCACATTGTTATTACTTAATTCTGCTCATATACTAATTTCACATGTATTCTTAAACCTTAATTTTCTCACACACACTTTAACATATGATTGTGGGTTGCAAATTGGTTAATTATATTATTTATGTTCTTTTATTAAAGGTAACAACTAAGGAAAAGGGATAATATATAATTTTAAAAAAAAAAGAGCAAAAAAAATGATGATAATAAAAATATAGATAAGTTTGGTTTCGTAGCCTACCTAACCTAAGTAATTAACCTTGGAGGGATCTTTTGACACCTAATACCCTAAATTCAACTAACTTGGGAGTTATTAGCCCAACGCTTGTTACATGGGTTAAAGAGAAAAGTTTAAGAGAATCAAACATTGCACTATGTACGTATCAGTATCTGCAACCCGAGTTACTAAACTCGTAGGGGTGTTTCAATACCTAATGCCCTAAGACCAACTAGTCTAGGAGTCATTTGCCAAAAACGTGTTACATGAGTTAAATATGCATTGTGTTTTAAGTTACATGTATATATATTTAAAAAAAAAAACAAAAAAAATCTCAACCCGGGAAAGTTAACCTTAAATATTAGAATAAAAGTTTTATTTTCTTTTAAGTAGAGCCCCATAACTATGTGTTGGTATATTGAGTACAAAAAAAAGGTTTATTGATATCTTGTTTAAGAGGTATTTAACAGATATATAAATTTAATGAGAGTTTATTTATCTGGATAGATTAATAAAAATTGAATGATAAGTACCTTACTTTATGGAATTTGCAAATTGTTTTTCCAATGCTTTGATTACTATGGACTAATAATAAGCTGATTGAGGGTGTGATTAGTACTTAAAAGTGTATTTTTATTAAGGTTTTATATCATTATTTTGCACTTAAAATATCAATAACTCCTTAACTAAAGCATATTTTATACTAACATATCTAATAATATAAGATACCTTTAATATATAGTAAATATTTATTTTGAATACAAGCCTATCATATAAATAAAAGAATTGATTAATGAGTTTAAAAACTAAAATTAAAAAGGCAAAAAGATGGTCAAACTTAGAAAAAAAGATGTTGATGCAGTCCATACCAGAATACTGTTCGGTAATTGGGTCATATCTAGAGCTTTATATCTTGAATTTAGGTCTACTTTATATGGATAGAAAGGTAAGACATAGGCCAACAACTTTCATATAGAGCCCAAGATTTAATAAGGTCATTTTCAATTCCAAATTATAGCAACAATGAAGAAGTCTAAATCTCTCTTGCAGCCCGAATACTATTCAGTGTTTGGCCTATATATGGTGTTTTAGAAGTTCAAATGATCTTCATTTTATTTTTTCTGAAAAGTTGAGATAATTTCCTACAACTTTCGTGTTTTCAAGTGATTCCAATTCTGACGTTATCAATGACGTTTTGGGCAAACAAGAGAAGATAAGGATTGTTACTAAGTCAAAAGTTGGTCACCCACTCATCAATTAGTCATCAAATCAATAGTTTTTAATTTTGGCCTATAAAAGAAGGCATTTGCCATACATTTAGGTATCTTGGTCTTTAGATCAAAATCATGCTTTTGCTTTCTCTCTTTATATTTTTTTGTATTTTTATGTTTTATTTTTATTAATATCTTATTTATGCCTTTCATTTCCTTTCCTTTATTTAGTTACCTTTTATCTTATTTATGTTGTTGTTTAGTTTATTTATTTTTCTTTCTTTCATGATGTTTAGCTAAGCTTATTATGTCAAGGTGAAAAGGTTACACTAATAGTGTAAGAAAAGTATAATGTAAACTTAATATAGACTTTAATGTTTGATACTAACATATTTTCTATTTGTTATCTTGTCCACTCTTTAATACTTTACTTATTAAATAACTAATCTAGATTTATATTATATAACACTTCGTGCAACAAATGCTTAGCACTTTTATAGTTCATACTGTATGGTATAACCGACATCTGAGATATGAAAGGAACTTAATTTGTTGTTAACATAAGTTATAATCATAAATGTCTGACGAGATTTACAAGTATTAGCATTAATCGAACAAGATAACTAATGTAATCATGTTAACAATTTGTAATCTAATTGGAACCTTCTTTGTATATGGTTTTCAATTAAATAATAAGAGTTTATACTATACTTGTTTGATATACCATTAATGGATCCTCTAACCTTAACATTTATTGTTATCATTGTTTAATCCTTACGTTAATCTTCCATTTCAAAATTCTCATCAATTTTTTCTTCTTTTTCTTCTTCTTTACTACTACTACTACTACTACTATTGTTATTATTATTGTTGTATTATTATTATTTATAACTTATACAATTAACCTCCCTATGGTTCGACTCTAGTCTTGTCGGGTTTTTTATTATTTCGATACTCCTGCACTTGGGAAAAGATATTTATATTTTGGTCGTGTCATTAAGGTGAAAAAAGTTACATTAATAGTGTAAGAATAAGTATAATATAAACTTAATATGGACTTCAATGCTTATATCCAAAACAACTTGTTATTAACATGTCTTATTATTTTTATCTTATTAATTCTTAATACCTTACTTGTTAAATGGATGATATAGATTTATATTGTATAACACTTGATACAACAAATGCTTGATACTTTCATAATCCAACTGTATGGTATAACCTACACCCTTGTTATGAAAAGAACTTGATTTATTGTTAACATAAGTTAGCAACATGAATTCCTAACAATATTTAAAATTTTAATGTTATTTAAAGAAGATAATTAATATGATCATGTTAACAATTTATAATGAGTTATTAATGACAAATCATTCAAATGGAACCTTCTTCTGTGTGTGGTTTCCAATTGAGTATTAAAAAAAGTTTATACTTTACTTGTTTGAAATACCATTAGTGAATCCTCTAATCTTGATATTTATTTTTATTGTTTAATCTTCACATTAATCTTACATCTCAAAGTCCTCTTTAACTTATTATTATTATTGTTATTGTTGTTGTTGTTGTTGTTGTTGTTAATTATAATTTATATAGCTAACTTCTCTATGGTTCTACCCCGGTCTTGCCTGCTTATTTATTACTTTGACACTCCTATATTAAAAAAAAAATATCAATCTTTTAGTAGTGTCAATTATAAAAATGGATAACAATATGCTTGGACAATGAATACATTATAAAAAGGGGTGCTCATATGAATAAGTTGAATTAATAAAATGATCGAAGAAAAATAGTGCGGAACCAACTATGGGATCATAAGTTTAATGGATGATTTGATAATTGTTTGTGTCTTGTTATTATAGGAGAAGAACATGGAGTTAAACCACCAACTAAAAGTGTTGGATCCTCAACAGGAACAAGTAGGTGTTGGACACTTTAAGGTAGCTAATTATGTTTTTAAATTAAGTAGGCAATTACAAATTCTTTTGATACAGGGTTGTGTCATTAATAATAAGTGTGAGCTAGTTTTCATAGTTTAAGGATTAGTGTTCAGGCAAAGTGAGCTACTTACCCTAGTTTGAGGACTAGTGTCTAATTTGGAAAATGTGAGCTAGTTTCCTTGATTTAGGGACTAGCATCCAGTTTGAGCAGTGTGAGATAGTTGCTCTAGTTTGGAGACTAATATTTAATTTGAATAGAGTGAGTTAATTGTATTGGTTTAGGGATTAGCGCCCGATTTAGATAATATAAGCTAATTATCCTAATTTAACGACTAGTGCTTGATTTGGGCAGTGTAAGCTAGTTGTCCTAGTTAGGAGACTAGTACTGTATATCGGCATTATGATTGAGTACCTTGGTTAATGGATATTCGAGAAGGATTTAATTTAACTTAGTCAAGTTAAATAATGAAAATGCATTTAATAAATTTTTAAATATTGTGATTGATACATATAATTAATTTTTATTTTGAATTTAATTTTTAGATACTTTACAGCAATGTGTTAACCCACGGAATCTTATATAACTACTTAAGTTTTGTTGATAAGTATATTAAATAAATTGTCAACTCTACATGTACGGATTCCATGAAAAGTGGTGTACGGAATATGTTTGTTAATTTTAGGTAAATGTAAATTGGAATGGAACTTTCATATGTTTATGACAAAAATAGAAATTATTTCTCACTTAATGAGAAATGAAATAATTAGTATTGGAATATTGTTGTAATGAGTTCAAGGAAAAGAATTTATGATAGTGGAATCAATATAAAAATTATGTAGACTATCTCACTCGTTAAAGAAGGATAAAATACCTCATTCAAAACTATAATGCATTAAAGGTTATGATATTAGGTTTAAGATATCTCAGGATATCTTCCAAGCGAAATTTGTTATAAATAAATGGCATTAAGACAAGTACTGTAAAGGAGGGAGATATAACGGATGAGGGACTACAAATATATTTTGATGGCTAGTGGAATTAGCTATCAATTTCTTGTTAGTGACTTGTTGAAGATCTTAACAATGGTTGAACTCGCGGTATTATAAATAAATGAGGTTATTATTACTTCGATTGTTACTAAGATTTTTGTGTAGTAGATAATCTAACAGAACTATAAAAAAAAATTAGCCTCAAGGTTGTCGGAAAGGGTCCAAATAGTTATGTGGTAAACCAAGGAGTTTGATCTACAAAACAAAAGATACACAGTGTCTTGCTTATCAATTTAAAATAAACACATGAATAAAAGAAAGTTCAGTAACCAATAACCATGGTAGAAAAACATCGAGAAAAAGAAGGAATATTGTGGGAATCCATACATCTTAAATCTAGATAGTTTAATATGTGTGTGTGAGAGAGAGAGACCGAGAGAGAGAGAGAGTACGCATGGATTTTGGGAGATTTTGAAAGAACAGTACCAAATAGCAAGTGGTGTTAAACTGGACTTGATATTGAATTGGAAACAGGTAGGTTTACAGGTAAAGGTCTGGTATGGTATTCTCATGGCAAAGAAAAGGATGGTTGTTTAGGGCAGTGATTGCCCCATGTAACTTTAGGAGTTAGGTACCTAAAAGATCAACTTATTTTATTATCAGCACTGAGCCACCAACGGACGTGAATATTTTCAATCTCATTTTTCTATTCCCATGCTTCGGCCTATATGATTTAACAAATGGGGGACATGTCTATCTAGCTAGCTCCTCCCTAAGCTCGTGCCCGCCGGTGAGTGGCTCATGACAAGCTTCCAGGGAGTGCATATATAATAATATATCAATACTGTCAAGAATGTCCATCGTGGAAGAGAGCTCCACGTGTTTCTCCACTACGCACACATTACATTAATCCCTCTCCAAGCTAGCTTGAGAGAAGCGTTGCCGCATTAAGTACTGCCTGGATTTGAGATTCCACCATCGATCATCATAACTTTTGCTTACACTCTCGAAATAATCAAATCTGATTTATTATTACTTTTCTTGTAATTAGCTTTATAATAATAGGATCCATGATCATGAAGGGAACCAATAACTCGTAGAGACAGAATAGTACTGACTCTTGGTCCTCTTGGTGGTTGAAAGGTCCATTGAAAGAATATATCATGACGCAACCCTAGTCTCTCATGGAATGCATTGTGTGTGTATATAAAGAGAATGATCGTGAATTATATTTTAAAATATTATTTAATAGTTTAAATTATTATCTTGAAATAGGATATATTTTTATATGTTTTTCAAGTTTAAAAAATTTTTACTTAAAAAATATATTAAAAAATAATATAAATTATATCTTAAAATATCATCTAATACCTTAAATACTAAGTGAAGATAATTTTTTGATATTAAAATAATTTTTTATATAATTTTTTAATTTTAATTAAAGTTATTTTTTGTATTTTAAAATGATAGTTATGCTACACAAACAAATCTTCTTATATATAAGTGAAAAAAGGGATCAGCGAAATCATAAGATATCGTTTTATAAATCATGCTAATTGTAGTTGGAATTATTTACAATTTTTTCTTACTTTCAAAATATAATATATAAAGGGATACAAAAGTGTCTCTAAGCTGCAAAACTAATATTAAATGAGATAGTTGGATGATCAGTAAGTACAATATATAGTTGTTGACTTTATTACATTCCACTATAAACAAAAGGAGAACGTTGATTCATTGTTCCTTTTACTATAGATGCACTCTCAGGCGCACTGTGCACTGCCACGGTGCTCCTGATCCGTCCATTCTTTTTTCTTCTTTTTTGCCCTGAACAGATATTTCTTCTTCTTCTTTTCAATTGTTCTCATATTTTTCTGAAAAAAGCCACGTCATTCTTTTTTATTTGTGTGATTCATCATATTTGCAGTTTTGAAAAATGCCCCGACTTTAAATTGAAGCTTGACTTTGTGGAATCGGATTCAATTTTATTAATTGAAAAAATTGAAATTGAAATAATAGGGACCACATTTAACAATGAAAAAAATCCTAGCCCTATTTTCTTTTGTGATGTTCACGGGGAGTGAAAAGGTGCACTTTGTTCCCGAGATATTTTAACCTTTTTCACCTCTTATCTCTGGTTACCGAGGGTTAAACTTTTCAATTCTAACTTATATTTGTTTCATATTTTAATCTAAGTAATGTAAGAGGAAAACGAAAGTTATTGAAAAATAGAAGATAATATATATATATATATATATATATATATTAGTTAGTCATATTCCAACCATTAAAAGAGTCAATTTTGGTATGTTTTCTTTTTCTAATACTCATGAGCGGTTGAAAAAAATATATTTTAGCCCCTGAAAGTTTTAACCTTTTTATTTTTTATCCCTATTTATTGATGGTTTAACTTTTCACTATTAAACTTCATTTGTTTTAAGTTTCGGTTTTTAAGATTTGAGAAGAAAGAGGAAGTTATAAAAAAATAATAAAGGAGGAGAAACAAAGTTGTCATTTGGTCCTTTTCAATAACCGAAAAGTTAATTTTGGTATTGATGAGTTTTTTCAAATGATAAAAGTATTATTATGGTGTTTTTAAGCTTTCATCTCACCTAAAAAAATAGATTGAGGTTAAGGAAAAAAATTCAATTTATTTTATTTTTTTGAACAAATTAATGGGTATTTTAGAGTTAGAAACTGAATTATTAAACTTTGTAGGGCGTTTATTTGGTTTTTTTTATGAAAATAGTTTAAAAATTAATCTTTTAGGTCCAAAAATCATAGCTTGACTTTCTATCTACCTCTCTAGACTAAACGAACAAACAACACATCTTCTATTTTATTTTTTCTGTCTACCTCTTAAATGACTGAAAAACTAAAGGAACAAACAATACATTATTTGTTTTTTTTTTAATTAAAGGTCAGAGTCCTCCATTAAACATAAAACATGATTAAAGGAGAACAGGTGTGGGGGTCTTGCTTTGCAGGCTTATGTGCTCCATGCCTTTATCTGATGAGCCAAAGATCGTAAGCCTAATTTTTTTTTATTGAATTACACTATAAATAAAATATCCAACATGATATTTAGAATTTTATACAATTATGGCATAGTTCTTAAATATTTTTGTAGGTTTTTATGGAAATGTTAAAATTTTATTTTTCAATTATTATATGTGTAATATGAAAAAAATATATCATGAATACCCAATGAAGATTAAAAGTTCGCTTCTTTTATTTCCACATGGCTTTATAACATTAATTGACTTTTTTGGTTTTCATGATTAGTTTTTGTTTAAAAAAGTAACGATTACAATTAAAAAGAATACTTTATTTGAAATAATAAATAGATATGTTAATAAAAAAATATTATTTAAATTAGAAAGGTATACCGGGGGAATCTTCTAAGAAATAAGAAAAGTAGGGCAATAGTTGCCTCTTTAAAAAAAATCTTAATTCAAATGATTAAAAGTTTTAACATATATATATATATATTAATTTTTTCTGTTTTTTAATTAAAATATATATATGTCATCATTGTGAACAATTTGGTTTTGTTGAAATCCGGTAAAAGGTGGTAGTGTTCTTTTTGAAAAAGACATGCATCTCAAAGTTAGTGAAAGCGTACGAACTTGTTTTGGTTTCTTGTAATGCAAAGTTGAAGTGTACATCATTTCCTTCTCGAGAAGATGAATCAATCAAGTATTTTAAAAATAACAAACTTATATTTTTATTGCTAGAGTGTTAATAAAAACTGTTAAAAAAATTATTTAATAATTAAAATTATTAAATTAAAATTTTATTTGATATGGTATTGAATATTTAATAACTAAATAATTACAAGTTAAAATTTACTATTTTTATTTTTTAATTAAAATTATAATCTCAACATAAATCAATTTTAAAATCACAATACTTTTATTTGAGGAAAATCATATATTACACAAGAAAAAAATTAGTGTTATTGCATAAATATTATACAAAACATTAAATAGTATTACGGTTGTTTTACTATCAATAATTTCACTAGGAATCTCTCAAAAACCAATGTGGACTCATAATGTAAATTGTTTTATGTTTTGGTCATCAAATTACATTTAAGAGGATTCCATCCTTGTATAGCCAAATTAAAAGCTAATTGCTTTTGATACGTTAACAAAAGGAAAAATTCAAGAGATGTGGGGACCAAAGCCAAGAACAAGGAGAAACTACATGGTGATTTCGAGATTGATTAAAAAAATGACTTTTCTCACTTACATCCGGACTCATCAATTTTCTATGCCTTTATTTATTTTTTTTAAATTTAATTGTTATCCAAAAAAATCATTTCTATTATTTTTTTAATTCTTCATTTGAGATGAGAGAGGAAAGAAATCAATGAATTCTAGTAATTGAAAAAAAAATCAAATTAAAATATTAAAATAATCATTCTAATATTTATAGGTTCGTTTAAATAAGAAAAGTTTTATTTGAGTGTTTCATCAACTTTAAATTATTTGAGAAAACAATATGAACCAGGAAAATTTTTGGATCTCAAGTTGATTTTTTGTTTTAGTACCATTATTTAGGTTATTTAAAGGGAGAAATAGGTTTATTTAGATCTGCAGAATGTTTTTTTTTTTGGGTTGAAAAATGATTGAAAATAACTTTACAAGAGAAGAACATCCTTTTCTAATTTTCCAACCCTTTAGCCACCAAAATCTAGGCATAATAGAAAATAAATTATTTATCGTGTTTATTTTATTTAAAAAAAATAACATGTTATTTATTTTTTAAAAACATTAAAACAAAAAAAAATATCAAATCTCATGCATATGAGTCTAGGCTAATGGACTTGCACACCTGAGCTCTTGTTATTTAGGCCCACATGCCTCAATTTTTTTTAGGTATGGTGGGTTTTTTTATTTTTTTTATTTTATTATATAATTTTAGATTTTTTTAAAAATATTTTTTAATTTTATCATTAAATATTTAATTTATTTTTTGTAAAATTATTATGATCTCATATAAATGTTCCACTATTTTATTGATATTTAATTTTACAAGTATTGTTTTTTAATTTTCTAAATATTAAATTCACTTTTAATTTTTCCCCTAATAAAAAATACATTAGCAACATTTATTTATTTATTTCACTAAAAAAATTAATCATAACTGGAATATATTGCGGGCCAATAATTGAATCATGTTAATGCGTTTTCACAATCAAATCTCACCTCTCAAGGCAAATTCAGTTACTGTAGCGGTGTGTAATTAAATAATGATAAGATAATCTTCATCTTATCCGCATGTTGATGATCATATGGCTGGCTGGCTGCTATAAAAGATGTTCACCGACATGGCAGGAAGCAGGATTCCTCGATGAGTTCTGTTTTGAAAATCCCACTTCAAAATTACGTACATGTGCGATAAAAACACCCTCTACAGCTCTCCTTCCTCGTCACTGCCCTCCCAAGCATATAAATTTTGATTATTCCTCTCTTTCTACAACTTCGAGCACTTTGTATTAAAATAAATTAAAAAACGAAAAGAAAAGCTGATAATAATAATTTAAATGGTGAAAAAACTATTTAATTCACTAAAATCAACCTTTAATTTCAATAAACTATGCTCAGTTATCTGAAATTAAGAAGAAAACAAAGAAATATTTTATCAAGGAAATAATAAACAGACTCGCTACATAAATTTGATTTGACTACATGAAAAGAATCTCTTCATATTTTTAAGAGGTGGGACCCAAGCACACCCACATCACCTCCGTGGCTCAGCCTTTTACATCAAACCCAATGGACCCACCTCCCCATACGGCTGCACCTCCCCTGACCGGCAACGCGTGCTTCAATGTCACTCTCCAGTACACTCTGCCTCTCTCACTACCATTTCCTTACCTATCTTTCTAAATTCTTGTCGTCCATTATTAGCTGTGGTATTACTTTTAGAGCAATTTTACACAAGGCCTCCATATGCGTGTGAATGTGATTATATTATGTTTCTTGATAAGGACTAGCAGACATGCGGGTTTTTATTTTTCAGTTTACTTGCAGTATATTTTGTCTTCATTTTATGGAATATAGATAGATATAGTCTCTCTCTAATTATTTATAATAATAATTTGTGAGTAATTATCATGTCCATTAATTTCTATGGCGATAACATAACAATGACAAATAGCTCTGGCTTATTCTCGCTCTCCCCAGAACAGAAGGAGACCTAGGTGGATGCTGATACTGCAGTGGCACCTGCGTTTCTTATCTCAGAGTATCATTCTGATATTTTTGCTTGGAAAACGCGATTACAACTTTAGTTACACTGCATACCCTCAATTCATTCAATTATTTTATTATAAGTATACTTCACATGTACAATATTTTGTTGCATGGGACAATATTATTGGATAATCTTTATTATTTGATACATTTTTTTCTTTTCCCTTCTTTTTCCCTTTTTATTATCAACCTCTCCAGCTTTCTTTAAAAAACAAAAAAAAAGAAGAAGAAAAATGAGTGTACTATATAGTACTCTCACATGACCATTAGCCATCATGATGTATCCAGAAATAATAATAATAATGGATGTCAACAAGTTAGTTCTATGCTATATCTATATCTGTTTTATTTCTTTATCTGTTAAAATTAGTTTCAAAGTATTTATTATCTAAATACTATTTATTATTTAATATAAAATAATATATATATATTTAAAAAATATTTTTTATCGAATTTTCAAACAATCCTCAATGTGAGAGGTTGGGATCTATTTGTCACGGGCCATGAGATGTCATCTAAACTTCTTCCTAGCTCCTACTAGCGTGCATGGGTATAAACACTTAATAATTTCAATAGGATTTCCATGGTCAAGCAGATTTGTTTTCATTGTTTAGTTAAATCTTGAAATTATTATCTAGAGTAATTTATTAAAAATATTAAAAAAAAACACTAGATCGATGTAGAGACATGTATTTAAGATTGGAAAAAAAATCATTTTAATTGATGCGTAAATTAATTAATTAGAGAATATTATCACAAGAAACAAATAATATAATGGAGACAATAGTAAGTATATTACTGGTGGTGGTCAATGGTGATAAACAATTCTTGGTTGCATGTGGTGTAATTCATCTCAGCCATCACCGTGAGCTATTTATTTCGTTGATTGTTTGGAGCAAGATTGCTAGGCCTTGTGATCCTCAACAACTATATTATAAAATTATATATAAAACAACTTTAGGTTAATTTACTATATCCAATTTTATATAGCTGCGCTGCTGGACTTGTCTGGGGCATCTCTATCACAAAACTTGAATGACATTGGCTAAGACACTGGATTTGTTTGGCATGCGTCAAAGCCCATATGAAACAAACACTTTGGTTTCTCGTTTGCGAGAAAGGGAGGAGAGAATCTTGAATTCTTCTTAAGTTGTGTTTTATTCCCATCTCCTGCAGCATACAGTGATGGATAATGCGAAGGAAACGTCTTTCTGATCTAACAAGCAGCTGCTGTAGGTGAGAGGTTTTGGGTGGAAAAATAACTACTGTTAGCCTTTTCCTTGGAAGTGCTCTTTTTCCTGTTTCGCTCCTTATCCTTCTCCCTTCTTCAGATCATAAGATTTGATCTTCCTCTTGGAAACTCTACACACAGGTCAGAAGATCATCTCAATCTTTAACCTTTTTTGGTGCTTGATTCTATAAGCGACATATATATATATAGTTCTTTTTCTTTCTTTTTACAAATAAAGTTGTTAAAATCTTGGTTTCAATCATATTCTTGATTATGCTACGTAAACTAGGAAGAGTTTTCTTCTCCAGTTTCCCTTATCTAAGTAGCAACAGGCTACACACACACAAATATATACGTTACTATCTAGTCCTAATATTGTCAAAGAATGGCTTCTGCGTTAGTCATTACACACACATAGAGAGAGAGATAGAGAGGGAGAGATTGTTAGCTTCATTATGTGTATATTGAGTTTTGATCTTGGACAACACAGAGAAATGGTTTAATATTGCAATTTTAATATGAAAGTATAATACTTAAATCCAGTGCTTGCTGCATACTAATTTCTTCTTGAAAGAGGGGCTTCGATCATCCCCATAAATCTAAACATTGCATGCATACCCTTCTTTCCTTGATCCACTCAAATTCTGGAAACATAGGTCTCAGCTCAGCTCAGCTCAAATTATTTAATTATATGGATCGAAATTCTCCATTCAGATATATATATATATATATATATATATATATATGCAATGATGATGAGCTAAATTGTCTGTATGTTATGGTGGTCTAATTCTAGGTCAGACCCATTATATTCTTCTTTTGATTGAAAAGTAGTAATAAAAAATAATTAATGTTTAATATTTTCATAGAACGTGATGTAACCCTATGGTTCTTGATTGGGAGATGTGTGTATGGAAATTATGATTGTGGCCCAGGAAGGATGAATGGAAGTAAACACAAGCTAGCAAACAGACAAATCATACAAGTAGCTGATGTTATTGTAATGCATTTATATTTATTACTATTTGCAAGTAAAAATGAATTCTCCTATCCTGCACCACTTCTTTGTTGTTATTGTTAAGCAATCTATCATCAATCAAGGAGCTTATTAGCTTTAAATTGTTTCGTTTTTTATCTTCTTCTTACAGATTCAAGCAGGGAATACATCGCCAAACTGGAAATGTGACTTTAAACCAAGTTCTTGGAAAGTAGGCATTGTGGATTCAACGATATATACATAATTTCTCGAGGAGGCAACTGGGCTACGCCTAACACAAGCAAAAGACATGGAGAAATTCCTCAAGCCCTACGACAAGGAATACATGAGAATGGCCATGTTAAAACATGAAGAAACATTCAAAGAGCAGGTGCTTAATTTTTCTCCACTTGAATATGGATGTCTTTTAACTAATTATATTGCCTGTCCTTATAAGAGATTCTGATTTTTTGAATGATGTTGCAGGTATGTGAACTTCATCGTCTATATCGAACCCAAAAAATTATGATGAGAAACATTGAAAGCAACACGCCTAGTGCGAGGAGTCGAGAATTATGGAGCTCAAAGAATGGCCTTAGTTTTAATCAGACTAATCATGCACGCGATATGCAGCAGAAGTCGATAGCGAAACTTGACTCGGAGAGGCCTGCTGAACTTTATGTTCCAGAATCAAATGCAGATACAGTATTAGAGCTAATAGATGAGAGTGAGATTCAGCTAACACTTGGACCTTCGAGCTATAACAGAAGGAGGAAACGTGAAACACCACTAACTTCAGATTCAGGACCAAGCCTCTCTTCGACTTCCACTGGATCCAGTCATTTAAACAGGACAAGTTCCTTGACAAATCAAAAGATCAACACCAGAAGAGAAGAGTTAAGTGGCCCTGAATTGGGGCTTTTCCAGGTTCCTGACATTACCTTGGGGTACCAGAATGGAAGTAAAAACAGTACTGGGGTTGAAGAACAAGTAGGGCAGGATAGACTAAAACAAACTCCTTGGCTTTGTCAAGTTTTGCGTCTGAACATCGCTTGAAAAAATACCTTTGAAGTCGACATGACAAGATTTTAGACTGATTCTTACCGACTAAATCTATCAGCCATGCTTGTATTAGTTTTTCTGCTTAGCTACTAGCATGATGGGTTTCTTTTGTAAAGATGATTTTCCCTGTGCCTTGCAAAACCCATTACAATTTAATTATAATCTAAAGATTGACCTTTTCTGTTTCAGTCCACATATTATCTAGCAATTAGGCCCTGGATTTTTATCTGGAATTTCCATGTTACTTATTCCCATCATTTTTATTTTTATTTAGGAGACTTTTGCTTTTATAGAACACAGCAGCCTGGAGAATTAATTTTGTCAAATATTCTAGGTTCCTTACAGAATTTCCTCTTTTCTTCAATGTTTTTGTAATCCGCCTGGAACTCTAGGCCTTAACCCACTAAATACAACTAGAAGAGTATATTTGTGTTTGTCTGCCACCAGATGAGAACCAGTTTCCTATCTCAATAATTGATAAAAAATTTCCTACCTCCACGGGTTCTTGTAGATCCCTCAGGAACATTCCATATACCTGGATTTTGAAAGTTTAACCCTTTCGTGTGTGTGTGTGTGTGCGCGGGGCCCAGACATACTCAACATGCACTACTGCTAGCCTGTCCCATGAGCTATCATTGCTTTTCCAAAACCTCCATCCAAGAAGAATCCATAATTTTAGATACAGACCCCACGCTATACTGTTAACAGGCCCTCCATTTCTTGACCAACCTGCAGGGATTCTTGTCAGAAGCAGCTGTTATAAGAACGTGAAACTGGAAGATGATTAAACGGACTTCATTTTTCAATAGACTACTAAGTGGACTTTTACTAAGGCTTTATGTTATCATTTGTTGCTTGCTAGAAATGTTCTGGAACCGGATAGTGCGCCAAGTTACGAAAACAAAAGTCGTATTGTACTATTTCTGATTGCGGCTTGAGTTATGCTCTCAACAGCAGCAACTCAGATTTTCATTTCTTGAGAAGAAACAAGGATCACTTATTGCTGTGTAGAAACATCAATCTGAGGAACAATAAGTTTAATAATTCCGGGTTTATTTTTAGCCTCTGAATCGATATTTTATTGAAAACACAATGTAGATAATATTTACAAAAGTATCAAACCAAAGGAGGAGATTTTAAGATACAAAGAGATAGCAACTAGCAGCCTTCTCACCCCTGCCTCACAAACAAAGCCAAAAAATCCTACGCTGTACCCTTCACAAAGTACTGGTAGTTCTAAAAAAATAAGTGCATGTCTTTGAGACTCAAGATATTGAATGCCGGCGATCTTTGCTTGGTCTGGTTCGAGCCTTGGTATTGGAGAGGGGGCCATCAGCTCGCACGAAAGGATTAATCCTTCCAAGCTTTTTTGACACGGAGTTAATAAATGATTTTCGAGGCAGAGGAGGTTTATCAGCAGATGGACTGCTTGTCGTTGATACGACAGTAGCTCTTTCAATCTCCTTTATTTTCATTTTCATTTTTACTAGCTCTATTTTCAGATCTTCGTTCTCTCTGCGTAAGCTGGAGAGCTCATCAGAAACAGGACGAATATCGGTGGAGAATATATTTACTTTGGGAGGAAGAGCAGGGGAATCTCCACCCATGAGATTGCCATTCATGACATCCCGAAGGCGTTGTTGCTCATAGTAAAGCACTTGGACCACAGTTTGAACTGGAAGCCGATCATTCTGAGCAGCATGAGCACAGGCCTCCCGAGATAGTTTCTGACAATCCATCAAGCTGCAGACTTTCTTCCTCTCCATGTCACTTAAAGCAGGATGGGCCTAAAGAACGGATCAAAAGGAGAACTTCTGTTAAATTGACAGCATGAAGAGATAAGAGGGGGGTTTTTTTATGTAGGAATGGACATCAACCAAGTAACAAGCATGCCAAGGCTCAGCCAGACATAAATATGGAAACTGCGTAATTCAAATTGTCTAATGATCAAAACTAGTAATGCAAACTATACTATCTGAAACTTTAAGTGAGGCAGCATATTTTAGGTAATGCAGATAGAGAGAATTTCATGCAAGGGACTGAACCTTGAGGTATATATCTATAGCCCTATACATCCCATCTTCTGTTACCCTTGATTGTTCTGGGATAATTTCAGCTAGACCAATAAATTTTGAAACTGTCAAGTTACGGTCGGACGCTATTTCAGCTAGGTAGTTCTCCATCAGCTTCGCAACTCGTTCCATATCACTTAGCAGAGTAACACCACATTCATCATCAGCATGGTAACCGATTCGGTTTCCTTCAACTTCATTCTCAAGGTAATTCATCATGATCCGCTGAACAGTATCTACATCAAACATTGTGTCCCCTGTAAAAGAATATGAAGGAATCAAGAGATCATCCAAGGCGGCCTGTCCTAATTGCAAGCCCATTCTCTTCTCCAAATCAAGCCGGCAAGCGACTGTTGTCTCAAGATAAATTGCAGCACGAAGCAACATAGAGAGGAAACTAACTGACAGTACATTCTTTTCCCTTGGCAGAAGACTCACTATTGTTTCTAGAACAACCCTCTTCTCATGCTCTTGCTGTGCCTCAATTTTCTTCCTTCCCTTCCCAAATGCTTCCTGCAAGAAAAGGAAGATTCAGATATTGTGAACACAGAAGCCACATAATTCAATCAAGTCAACTTTTCAGGTTGGGATCTCACCAAACCTCGTAGAGATTTCTGCGCATAGAGCATTAGTACAGGACCAAGAGCGTACTGTTTAAACCCTCTTGCCATCATTGCCATCAAAACCCTTTGGAAAATATCAATTCTAAGAACAGTTAAATCTTCAGCCCACCAATCAACAATGGGCTTTGGTTGAGACACAATGGAAGAAATCACAACCTCATTGCCACTATCAGACCTTCCAGACATAGAAAATTGGCTTTCTTTGCAGGCTGCAAGAGCTATTGCATCTATGCATCGGCTTACCAATTTCACTTTCTCTGCCATTGGGAGGAGGTTTTCTGAGAGATGTAAAACTGAAACTGCTCCTGCTAGGCTTTTTAGTGCCACTTCATTCAAATACGCATCAGTCCTTGACACTAAATTTCCAACTGCATAGTCCTCAGTCATCTCTAGATACTCTGCCACACATCGAAGCATGGCAATGTTTTCTGTACTAATTTCAAAATTAATTCCATAACAGAACTTCGCCGCTAGCTCAAATGCTTCTGCCCCGCCTGGGACATTAGGGATTTTTATCTCAGAAAGATCGGCATCACTAGATTCTGACACCATTTTCCTAATGTATCCGCACTTCGAGACTAACGGAAACTGCAGCAAAACAAGGAGAGAAAAAACATGTCAATTTAAACGACCACGAATATAACAATCGAATATTAGATGACTGCTACCTAGTCATTTTCTCTTGGTATTGGTTTGATTTATTGATACAAACAACAAAATCTAGGTCATAATGTAACACAGGTAGGAGACAGATTACTAGACTGGAATTATTAATCGTTCTTCAATCTCTAATGATCATAATTTGAAATGAGAATCCTACCTTGTGCAATGAAAAAGAAGCTCCTCCAGCATGAACCGTGACATCACTGGGGATTTCCTGGGAAAAAATCCTGTAAAGGTTTATGGTGTTTGTCATGTCCAGTACATAATTATAGGAAAAAGAAAGAAACAAGAAGCTGAAACAGTTTATAAGTAAACCATCGATGAAATTATACATAAAACAAAAGGGTAAGGAATCAAACCATTCACTGGTTCTCTTCATGGCAGTGGACAGAAGCTCCTTTTTAGAGGACATGTTAGTAGTACTAGTGGGTGCAGTTTCTTCCTGATCAAGTTCCACCTCAACAGAGATATAATGAGCATGATCGTGTCTCCATTGGGCAAAGAATGATGAAACCACAGTAAAGAGAACCTAAGTTTCAGTCACTCTTCAAAGGTTGTGGTTAGGCAAGACCACCCCCTTCATGTGCATGTCCATCCCCACTCTCCAGAGCTTTTTTTGTTTCCTTGTGACCCTTTTGTCAAACTTCCTATAAGAAGCTGAAATGAGCAATAATGGGGCAGAAGCTCAAGCTCTCAAATGAATTTCCCATATCAGGCTTACTGTTTAACAGGGACGAGACATGTTTTGAGGGATAGAAATGTACAGAATGGCATTTCGGGTATTATCGGATGCAAGGAGGGACAATAGAAGTAAGAGGAAGTAGATTATATTTTGTGGTGTAGCTAGGCTAAGCATTTCAGTCGAAAGGATGAGATGTGTGCATTTTAGGTGAGAGTTTTTGTTCTTATCCACTTACATAAGCGCCCATCTCTCATTTTCTCTCAGTATCATTTTGAATCCAAAAATGTTTGGAATTACAATAATATATCTTTATAAGAATATATAGCTAGGAGAAAATAAATTATGATTTGAGGAAATCATAAAGAAGGGTTGAATAACAGAAACCGAAGATGTTTTCTAGCATTCATAGGATTACATGCGGAGTCATATGTTATCATATAATAAGATGCTGTCATGCATGACTCATTTAGTAAATGTATGACATCAAGGTTATTTGTAATTAAATTTCACTCTGATCCTCGTGAAAATTAAAAATTGTTTTTTTGTTTTAACATAATTTTTTTAAACCATTTTAATATAATATCAAAAATAAATTATAAATTATAAATTATAAAATAATATTATTTTAATATATTTTAAAAAATAATTATAACTACACTCTTAAACATCAACTAATGTAAGATATAAAGGGGCTCCAAAGCTCCCAAAGCCCAGCTCACTCCTTCCCCAGGCGGGAAATGTGCACACACATGCATTCAGCTAGATCCTGTTGTTTTTGCCATGGAAAATGGTGATTTTGGGGAGAATGCATGGCAAAATGGGCTATGTTCACATGCTACCTGGAGAATGATACCTGAGACTGCCCCTAGCTTCAATAATTTTAAGGGCACCAGATTACACACACTCTGAGAGCTGGGGTCTCATGGGGGTGGCCTTGTATTATCACAAACAGGCCACTCCACGATATTGCTCCTCAAATTAAATGAGAAATCTTGCTGCTGGGACATCAATAATTACACAGCTACTCTCACGAACGTCTCTTCACATCACGGACCAGTTCATAATGTTGATAGTTCATAGGACAGAAACAAATACAGAAATACGAATCCAATCTTGTTCTTTGTTATTATTTCAGTCTCACTGACCCTATCGATACAGTTGGGCCTTCTAGAGGCACTACCTCCCTTGTGAAGAAACGGAAGTATAAGTTCAAATAGAATTGCATTTGCTTAACAACATGGCATTGGTTGCTTTTATTAATTAACCTTATATACTTTAGCATGGCTTTGCTAACCGTAAATAGTAGAACCAAAGCTTGGGATTTCAAATTAAATTATGTTAGAATAGTTAAAGATTATATATTTTTTTTAATATTAAAATAATAATATTTTAGATCGATATGAGTTTTATAGTTTTACTTGTTAAATCTACGACTCAGGTCATTAACTTAACTAGATTTAATATATATTATTTTATTATATGATAATAAAAATAAATGCTTATAAAATCGAGTAGTAGCTTAATATTATAATATTTGTTTGGGACCCTAACAACTCTATGAAAAGCAAACCAAAATAAATTATGAAGTTTAGTTTCTAATCAATGCAAGGTAAACCCTCAAACTTGCATCCATTTTGTTTAATAACGTTATTTTTTTATAACTATTTTTTATTTAATTATATGATAATAAAAACTTACATTTGCAAAATTGAACATCGATTAAATACTGAGAATTTTGTTAGAATTCACAATAAATCTATAAAAAAACAAATTGAAACAAAATATAAATACTAATTCAAAATCAATTAAATATTAAATAATAAAATTTTAAAAAATAAAAAATACCAAGTGGGCTTAAATGGCCTAGCTTGATTGGGCCTTCAAAAAAGCCCAGATATATAAGCCTCATAGACTTGGTCTTTTTTTATTTTTTTTATTTTTTTATTTTTTAAATTTAATGTGTAATTTGTCTAATTTTTTTTTAAAAAAAAAAACATACAATGCTTGTTATAGAGGTAATCAACACATTCATTCTAGTTCATCTCCAACTAGTTGAATTGACTAAAAAAATTAGTCTTCAATATTTTTTTAAAAAATATTTTCAATATTTTTGCACTTGAAAACATTTAAGAAACATTTTAAATTTCTAAATAAACCCTTATGTGACATTAGATTAACATGAAAGTGATTTAAAAAAAATCAACACAAATCCAAAAATAACTTCTCAAATCCTCTATTCACTTTTTCAAAGAAGATCATGGTATAAAACTATCTAAATAGAACATATTATTAACTCATTTTTAAATTTAAATAGAAACAAATAATGATTCAAGCAGACAGGTCTGGGATTAATAGGTCATGCGCCTTGCTTTTTTTTTTATTTACGTGAAGTGTCTGGGCCAGCTTGTGCGCACCACGACTAATTCCCACAGCCCACTGAATACCCTGCAAACTCAATAGGTATGTAAGACACCGCGGGGGTAACAGACGTGCACACCAGGACTCGAACCTAGATGCAGTGGAAGGAGACAAGCCCCTTCCACCGCTAGGTCAAGCCCTGAAATGCACCTTGCTTTATTTTTAATGGCTACATCATGTTGTGTTATCTAAACTCTTGTGTATGATGTTTTATTTTATTTTGTTAAGTTTAATTTTTTTAAAATTAAGTAATTTAAATAAATCATATTTACATGTTAAAAACATCATATTTTATTAAATATCATTTAGTTTTAGTTTTGTTCACAAACAACCATTCTTATGGTACAATCCATCATAATTAATATTTTATTTTATTTTATTTCTTTTCTTTTCTGCTATCACTAAATTTTATTATTATATAATTAAATAAAAAATATATTTTTAAAAATAAACTTATTAAATTTAATTTGATGCATATCTGGGTTATAAATTTAAAGAATTGACTCTAACCAAAATAACATATTATTTTTTTAATATTAAAAAAATAATATGAAATTTCTTTAAGTAAAGTTATGGTTTTACTAATCTTCTAGCCTGTGTTCAAATTTATCAAGAAAACCAGATCAGGTAAAGTAAATCTCCACTTGGTTTAGTTTAATTTAAAGGATAATCATCTGAGCGGGGTTTAAAGACATTTCCCAATAGTTTCCTGCAACAACGCACAAGTTGCTGTTTTATGAACAAAATCCTGAAAAAAAGGAACGTGAACTGCGAAAAGACTCTCAAATTCGAATAATTTCTGAAGACAGCACATGATTTGCGAAGGCTCAATGAATTGCTATAACGTTGTACAGATGCTAATTCTTGCTAAATAACAGTGTAAACCAACCCGGGAAACTGCACATCATACACATTTCCACCAATCAACCAGATGTCCATAAGGTCCACAATCAAGCAGTAATTTGCCTAACTGCCCTTGGTTCTAGATTCCTGCCGAGTTGGGATCCAGACAGCATGAGAGCTCTGGAGTCCAAATACGAGGCGGTCCCTTTATCTGCTCACTGATGACAGTTGATCCAAGTCGGTTTTACTAAATTTCAACGGTGTAGGCCCGGCCAGGTTTAGTGAGGAACATCTGTATGCATGAGCTTGGTAACTGTCATGTCTTTCCAAAGCAAATACTCGTAAGATTTCGACTAATGCCGCCCGTCAGCCATGGCAGCCACAAATGGAGATCAAATCAGCAGCAGAATTCCGTTTTGAATGTTAGATGCGTACAATTCGCTACAAACAAAAAAATTGAACAAGGTGATGGCCACTTGAAGCACCTTTTTCGGAAGTCAAAAGATTCTTCATTTGGAATGGTTTAAAGTTTAAGCAAAAAATACTTGAAAGATTAGATGTTTTTTAAATATTTTTATAAAATTGATTTGTAGTAAATTATAAATCTTTTAAATATTTGGTTTTTAATGTGAATTGTTATATTTTTAAGTGTTAGTTTCTTTCTGTTATATATGAATATTTTTGCATTGTAGTGTTATATTATATACAGAAAATAAAAATTATGAAATTTTATTTATTAAAAAATCTAAAAATATTATAAAAATTAGAAAATATCAATTTACCCTTAAATAATATCACATATATTATTTTATAATAATTTTATAAATTTATTTAATAAAATCCTTACTTAATTTTTTTTAGATCTAGAACTGTAATCTCCGGTATTAATTACATTCTAGTCTAGAATTTCTAAAATTCATTTACAATTAAATCACACATGATTAATCATCTCATTTTAATTTCTAACTAATGGTTCTTATATGTGTAACCCATTAGGTTCCCTAATAAATTAGCCTAATTATAAATTAAAATCCTAAATAAAGTAGGATTAAATAGATTGAATAATTTAATTTATTATCAATTCAACAATTAATTGATTTATATTTGAAGATCAATTACAATGCCTGACAACCTATCATGATCCCCCAAATATTATATTAGTCATGGTTTGACTTAACATTTTAGTGACTAGTTTAAAAAATATTCCCTTCATCAAGAATATTTCAATTTAGACATATAAAATGAAATATGTCTTATTTGTTAAATTATTTATTATCAACACTATAGTCATTGATTATTTGAATAAAATTTAAAATTCTTTTCAAATCTCATTCCATTTTAGCTAATGATTTCACAATCAATACTATTTGAGTACATACAAAACATTTTTTCCAATTCATCCAGGATGATAAATCTACTCTTGAATATTAAAATGTCATCATATAGTTTATAATATGCCTAATATCTACTCATTTATTACCCTTAATTAGGACAGTGTATGGTAAGAATTAAAACATAACACTTCGTATATAAGATGGTATCAATTGTACCTCATTTTATAAAAGCAATTGTTTCCTTTTATAAAGGAAAGAACGTGATATACATCGTTTTCAACACCTTTAATTAATGTATAGTTTTAATAGAACATTGACTAGAAACAGTTAGAAATAATACTTTAATACAATAAAATTCTTATAATTATAACAACTTTATAATTTTCAATATAAAGCATTTTTATTTTATGGACTTTTTCTCTACTGTACATTCATTAATCAAACATTAAATTCATTATAAAATATAATTGAATATTAAAAATAAAAAATCTTTATTAATAATAAATATATTTTACATGAATAAAGTCAATACCACGTGTAACCAATTGATTGGCTTAAGGGTATATTCACAAACAACCTCCCAATTGTACTAAAGCCAATCGTTCATGTATATAATATCATTTCCCTTAATATGATGATCATGCTTTTATTGGGATGATACCTTAATGAGAGGATATGTAAGATTCTCTTCAGTGGTTACTCATTCTATTTATATATCTTTCTTCTTAATGATTTTTCTAATTAAATGAAATCACCTAAATACATGTTTAAATTTTTAATGAGATCTTGATTCCTTCACTTGTGCAATGATCCTAATTTTATCACAATATATGATATTGGATCAACAATGCTAGGAACAACATCTAACTTAGTGATGAACTTTTTGATCCAAATAGCCTTTTCTTTTTTGCCTTAGACGTAAAGATGTATTTAGCTTTAGTTATAAAATTTATTGTAGTCTCTTATTTGAAGCTCTTTTAACTCACATGACTATCATTTAGAATAAAAACATATCTTGACTAAAATTTATTATCATCAATATCTAATTAAAAAATAAAATATGAATAACCATGAATTTCCAATTCATATCCTCTATAGACTAAAAAAACATTTTTAGTTTTTGTTAAGTACTTAAAAATATTTTTAACTATCTTTTAGTGACTCATCTGGATTAAATTGGTATCTACTTATTATGCTCAAAACATAAAATACATATGGTCATGTATATAACATTACATACATATTGGATCTTATAGTTAAAGCATAGAGAATCTTTTTGATCCCCTCTCTTTCAATTTATGTCTTAGAATATATATCTTTGAAGAGATGTATTTCTTGCAAAACATATAAGTATCATCTCTTAAATTCTTCGATGCTAAACTATTTTAGCATCTTATCTACGTACATGGATTGGAACAATCCAAGCAACCTTTTAGATCTATCTTTATAAATCTTTATTTCTAATATATAGGTTGTTTTGTCTTATATCTCTTATGAAGAAATTCTTGGACAACAAAATCTTTACTAACTAGAGTAAAAGAATCTCATTTGTTATCAATAATATATCATCTACATATAACATCAAGAAAATGACTTCATTCCCATTTACTTTTTTATAAACACAAGATTCATTCATATTTGTTTTTATGAAATCAAACTATTTGATTATCTCATCGAATAAATATTCCAACTTCTTAAAGCTTTTTTAAGTCCATAAATAATTTTTTATAGCTTGTATATTTTTTTTGTAAGTTTCCTAGATTAAAAACCTTTAAGTTGTGTCATATACATATATTCATAAATACTTACATTTAGGATTGCATTTTTACGTCCATTTTTCAAATCTTATAATCATAGTATGCAACTATAACAAGCTAAAAATTTATGAATTTTAATATGACTGCTAATGAAAAGGTTTCATCAATGTCAACCTCTTATCATTATCTATAATCTTTGACAATTAGTCTAGTTTTATATGTTTATACATTGCCATTAATATCAGTCTTTCTCTTAAAAACATACTTACATTTAATGGGTTTTATCCTTTCAGGTGGATTAACCAAAGTTCATATCTGGTTAGTTTATACCGAATTTATTTTAGATTTCATTCCTTCAAGTCATTTTTATAATTAATATTAGATATTCATTCCATGTAGTTAGTAGGCTCATCAAGTATGAGCAACTCATCATCATTGACTTTCATAAGAAATTGATATCTTAATAGTGCATTAACAAGTCCAAAAGATTGATATCTTCTCTCAAGTGTCAAGTAATAAATAACCAGATAAGACTGGGGTCAAATAATAGAGAGGTTAATTGTATAAATTATAAATAACAATTATAAACAACAACAACAATAACAACAATAAAAAAAAAAGAAGAAGAAGAAGTTGATGAGAACTTTGAGATGGAAGATCAATGTAAGGATTAAATAATAATAACAACAAATATTAAGGTTAGAGGACCACCCACTAATGGTATGTCAAACAAGTATAGTATACACTTATTTCTCAATTAGAAACCACATACAAAGCAGATTTCAATCAGATTATCAATTGTTAACATGATTACATTAGTTATCTTATTCGAATAATGTTAAGTAAATGTTGTCAGACATTCATGATTATAAATTATGTTAACAACAAATCAATTTCTTTTCATAGCTCAGGTGTCGGTTATACCATATAGTATGGGTTATGAAAGTATCAAGCATTTGTTGTACCAAGTGTTATATAACATAAATCGAGTTTAATCATTTAACAAGCAAAGTATTAAAAAGTGAATAAGATAAAAAAATACAAAACATGTTAGTATCAAACATTAAAATTCATGTTAAGTTTACACTATACTTATTCTTATACCATTAGTGTAACATTTTTACCTTGACATAATAAACTTAACTAAGCATAACAAAAGAAAGAAAAATAAATAAACAAAATAAGAACATAAAAAAGATAAAAGTTAACTAAGTAAAGGAAAGGAAATGAAAAGCATAAACTTGATATTAATGAAAATAAAACTTAAACATTATAAAAAATACAAAAGAAGAAGAAGCAAAAGTATGATTGTATTCTGAAAACCAAGATATCTAAATGTATGGCAAATGCCTTCTTTTATAGGTCAAAATTAGAAACCATTGATTTGATGACTAATTGATAAGTGGGTGGCTAACTCTTGACTTGGTGACAATCCTTATCTTCTCTTGTTTGCCCAAAACATCATTGATAACATTAGAATTACAACCACTTGAAAACCTGGAAGTTATAGAAAATTGTCTCAGCTTTTTAGGAAAAAACATGAAGTCATTTGGACTCCTAGAACTCCAGATATGGGTCAAACACTGAACAATATTGAGGTTGCAGAATAAATTCGAACTTCTTTTTTGTTGTTGTAATTTAGACTTGAAAATGAACTTTTTGAACCAGACCTCCACATGAAAGTTGTAGACCTATGCCTTACCTTTCTATCCATATAAAATAGATCCAAATTTAAGATCTACAACTCCAGATATGACCCAATTACCGAATAATATTTTAGTTTAGACTGTACTAGCATATCTTTTCTAAGTTTGGCCATCACTTTGTCCTTTCAATTTCCGTATTTAAACTCGTTAATCAATTCTTTTATTTATATGATAGGCCTGTATTTAAAATGAACATTTACCATAAATTAAAGGTATCTTATCTTATTAGATATGTTATTATAAAACATGCTTTAGTTAAGGAGTTATTGATACTTCAAGTGCAAAATGATAATATAAAACCTTGATAAAAATATACTTTTAAGTGCTAATTATGCATGTCATGTCCTACTATATCTATGACATTCTTCTTTCTCTTAAGTCTTAGGCTAAACATTGACACGATCAAAAGATTGATATCTTCTTCTAAGTGCCGAAGTGTCGAAGTAATAAATAACCCGACAAAACTGGAGTGGAACCATAAGAAGGTTAATTGTATAAATTATAGATAAAAATAATACAACAATGATTAGTACTCAAAAGTGCATTTTTATCATGGTTTTATATCATCATTTTGCACTTGAAGTACAATAACTCCTTAACTAAAGTACGTTTTATAATAATCTATCTAATAATATAAGATACGTTTAATTTGTGGTAAATGTTCATTTTAAATGCAGGTCTATCATATAAATGAAAGGATTGATTGATGACTTTAAGAACTTCAATTGCAAAGGCAAAGAGATTATCAAACTTAGAAAAGAGATGTCGGTGCAATCCAAACGGGAACACTGTTCGGTAATTGGGTCATATCTGGAGCTATAGATCTCAGATTTAGCTCTACTTTATATGGATGGAAAGGTAAGACATAAGCCTACAACTTTCATATGAGCCCAAGATCTGAAAAGGCCATTTTCAAGTCTAAATTGTTGCAACAACAAAAAAGCCCGAATCTATCCTCCAGCCCAAGCATTGTTCAATATTTTGGCCATATCTGGAGTTCTAGAAGTCAAAATGAGCTGAAAGTTTTACACAAGAAAGCTAAGACAATTTTCTAGAACTTTCATGTTTTCAAGTGGCTCTAATTTTGACATCATCAATGATGTTTTGGGCAGACAAAAGAAGGTAAGGATTGTCACCAAGTCAAGGGTTGGCCACCTACTCATCAATTAGTCATCAAATCAATAGTTCTCAATTTTGGCCTATAAAAGGAGACATTTGCCATACATTTAGGCATCTTGGTGTCCAGATCAAGATCATGCTCTTGTTTTCTCTCTTTGTATTCTTTGTAATGTTTATGCTTTGTTTTCATTAATATCAAGTTTATGTCTTTCATTTCCTTTGTTTTGCTTTGTTAACTCTTATCTTATTTATGTTTTTATTTTGTTTATCTATTTTTCTTTCTTTCATTATGTCTAGCTAAGTTAATTATGTCAAGGTGAAAAGGTTACACTAATGGTGTAAGAATGAGTATGGTATAAACTTAATATGGATTTTAATGTTTAATACTAACATGTTTTATATTTGTTATCTTGTTCACTCTTTAATACTTTGCTTGTTAAATAACTAATCTTGATTTATATTGTATAACAATTGGTACAACAAATGCTTAGCACTTTCATAACCCATACTGTATGGTATAACCGACACTTGAGCTATGAAAGAAACTTGATTTGTTGTTAACATAAGTTATAATCATGAATGCTTGATGAAATTTACAAGTATTAGCATTAATTTAATAAGATGACTAATGTAATCATGTTAACAATCTATAATCTGATTGGAACCTTCTTTATATGTGGTTTCCAATTGAACAATAAGAGTTTATACTATACTTGTTTGACATACCATTAGTGGAACCTCTAACCTTAACATTTGTTATTATTATTGTTAATCCTTACTTTAATATTTCATCTCAAAGTTCTCATCTTCTTCTTCTTCTGTATTATTGTTATTATTATTATTATTATTACTAGTATTACTACTACTACTATTATTAGTATTAGTATTATTGTTGTTGTTGTTGTTGTTGTTGTTGTTGTTGTTGTTGTTGTTGTTATTACTATTATTGTTGTTATTGTTGTTATTGTATTATTGTTATTTATAATTTATACAATAACCTCCCTGTGGTCCGACCCCGGTCTTGCCGGGTTATTTATTATTTCGACACTCCTACACTTGGGAGAAGACATCAATATTTTTGTCATGTCAAACAACAACAACAACAATAATAACAGTAACAATAGTAGTATTAATAGTAGTAATAGTAATAAAGAAGAAGAAGAAGTTGATGAGAACTTTAAGATGAAAGATCAATGTAAGGATTAAACAATGATAACAACAAATATCAAGGTTAGAGGATCCACTAATGGTATGTCAAACAAGTATAATATAAACTCTTGTTATTCAATTGAAAACTACATATAAAACAGGTTCCAATCAGATTATTAATTGTTAACATGATTACATTAGTTATCTAATTCAATTAATGTTAATACTTGTAAATGTTGTCAGGCATTCATGATTGTAACTTATGTTAATAACAAATCAAGTTCCTTTTATAGCTCAGGTGTCAGTTATACCATATAGTATAGGCTATGAAAGTGTCAAGCTTTTGTTGTATCAAGTGTTATACAACATAAATCTAGATTAATCATTTAACAAGTATTAAAGAGTGAAAAAGATAACAAATACAAAACATGTTAGTATCAAACATTCAATTTCATGTTAAATTTACATTATACTTATTCTTACACCATTAGTTTAACATTTTCACCTTAACATAATAAACTTAAGTAAACATATGATAGAAAGAAAAAATAAATAAATAAAATAAAACATATATAAGATAAAAGTTAACTAAGTAAAGGAAAGGAATGAAAGGCATAAAGTTGATATTAATGAAAGCAAAACTTAAGCATTACAAAAAAAAATATATAAAAAGAGAAAGCAAAAGCATAATCTTGATCTAGAGACTAAGATGCCTAAATGCATGACAAATGCTTCCTTTTTTATAGATCAAAATTAAAAACTATTGATTTGATGACTAATTGATGAATGGGTGGCCAGCTCTTGACTTTGTGACAATCTTTATCTTCTTTTGTCTGCCCAAAATATCATTGATAACTTCATAATTGAAACCACTTAAAAACATGAAAGTTGTAGGAAATTATCTCAGCTTTCTAGAAAAAAAATAAAGGTCATTTGGACTTCTAGAACTACAAATATGGGCCAAATACTGAACAGTGCTCGAACTACAGGACAGATTCAGACTTCTTTGTTGTTGCTACAATTTGGACTTGAAAATAGCTTTTTTAAATCTTGGGCTCCATATGAAAGTTGTAGGCCTATGTCTTACCTTTCCATCCATATAATTTAGATCTAAAACCAAGATCTATAGCTCCAGATATGATCCAATTAGCTAACAGTGTTCTGGTTTGGACTATATCAGCATCTCTTTTCTAAGTTTGATCATCTCTTTATCCTTTCAATTTTAGTTCTTAAACTCATCAATCAATCATTTTATTTATGTGATAGGTCTGTATGTAAAATGAACATTTATGAAAAAATAAAGTTATCTTATATTATTAGATATGTTATTGTAGAACATGTTTTAATTAAGGAGTTATTGATACTTCAAGTGCAAAAAAATAATATAAAACCTTGATAAAAATATATTTTTAAGTACTAATCAAACATAAGTTTGATAGCCTCATGCTCTAGTTTTATTTAGATGTTTGTTTTGTTACTTAAAATTCTTTAATTTTATTTTACTTTCGTTGCTTCTTTCAAAAACATATTCTTTCTCTAAAAATATAATATATTTTAAGACAAACATCTTTTGCTCAACAAGATGGTAGAAATAATATCCAACTAATTCTTTTGAATATCCAACAAAATTATAATTATCTAACTTAGCTCTTTGCTTTTTAGATACAATACACTTCACATAAGTGTCATATCCTAAATCTTTAACTATGATAGGTTTCATCTCTTACCATCCCATATCTCATGTGGAGTCTTATTAATAGATTTTGATGAAAATTTATTTATAAAGTAAGAAGTAGTTTATAAGGCATTGTCCTAAAAAGTAACTGGAAGGTCTGCAGTTCATTATAGATCATACTATATCATATAAGTTATGATTTCTCCTTTGAGAAACTCCATCAAGTTGTGGTCTTGTAGGAGGTTTCTATTATGAAAGAATCCTATTATTTTTTAGATAATATTAAAATACTTATATTAAGTATTTACCACCTTAATCTAATTAAAGCATTTTATACTCTTTTTAGTTTGTTTTTCAACTTCCTTTTTAAATTCTTTCAACCTTTTAAATGATTTAGACTTGTGTTTCACTAAATGTACATAATTACATCTAGAATGGTCATCAATAAATATAATAAAATAAGTATATCCATATATGGTATGCATTATCATTAGTTCATATACATTTATACATATTAGACCTAACAATTCATTATACTTTTTTATCTTTCCAATAAAAGATGTTTTAGTCATTTCACCTAATAAACAAGCTTTATAGATTTTATATGATTCATAATTAAAATGATCAAAATACTCTTATTTATATAACTTAGTGATTCTTGTTTCATTAATATGACTTAGTCTATAATACCATAAATATGAAGGATATTAATTATCTAATTTATTCTTTTTATAGTTTATATTGAACATAGTTATTTCAAATTAAGTATATAAAACCATTTATATAATTATCATATCCATAAAAAAAACACCATTATTATAAAAAGAACAATGTTTCCCCTCAATAATATATTTAGATCTATTCAAAACTAAGTAAGAAATGGATACAATGTTTCTAAAAGGCATTGGAATAAAATAATAATCATCAAGTTCTAGAATCATCTTACTTGGAAAAGTAAAATAATAAGTTCTTTCATCTAATGCAACAACCTTTACTCTATTTTCAACTCATAAGTCCATTTTGACTTTATATAATCTTTTATTTTTTTTAGTTCTTGTATATTATTACAAATATAAAAACCACATCAAGTATCCAATACCCAACACCTACTATATAAAGTAAAAGAATAGTTTTTAATCATAAACATACCTGAAGTGGAAACCTTAATAAGTTTCTTACCCTTCATAATTGCAAGATATTTTTTGTAATTCCTCCTTTAATAGTCATCCTTGTTATAATGATAACAAGTAGCCTTATCTTTTTTTATGCTCCCAGCAAGCTTTTTTGCTTTAAAGACAACCCTTATTCTCTTTATTCTTCTTCTTAGACATTTTAGAAGATTAGACTAGGAGAGCAAAGCATTTTTCCTGCTTAAGAGCCCCTTTAGTAGTTGTAAGGATATTAAGGAATTCCGGTAATGTGATAGATTACAATGAATTATGAAAAGCATGAGAGTAACTTTAAAACCAAGTTAACATTTAACTCATAATCCATGATAAAGCCTATGTGGCCTAAATTTTTTAATATAGCAAATCAGTTTCAAAATATAGGTATTAACTAAGGAACCTTCGATCATCATACAATGAGATAACCTTTTAAAGGTCTTATATCTCTCAATCCTATTGAATGTATCAAATAACTCTATAAGATACATAATCATAATATGAGCATTTATATTCTTGTTGTAACCTAATTTTGGCCCATTGGTTTTTTTATTTATTTTACAGGGTTTAAAATATAAATTAAAATATCAAAAATTTATTTCAATGAAAAATGTGATTTATCAACTTGCATGAAAACTAAGGACTACAATATGCTTTTGTCATTCTATCCCTATCTTCAAGATAATCCTTGTCTTCAAGATAATGATAGTTATCCACTTTCAAATTTGATTTTTACTCAAATTCAAACTTCAAAGAAGAGAATGAGTTTGATTGAAATTTTGTTTTTCGCACACAAAGGGACTCTTGCACTATCAACACAAATCTTAGTATATGCATAAAGAAAGTAGAGGAGACCTTAGGAGAAGGTCATTACCAAAAACCTAAAAAAAAAGACATTTATAAAAAAAAATAGGGCATGTCTGAATCCTAGAACAGTTGTCGCTGCTTCCTTCCCTAGCTTTCTCCTCTCCTTTTCCTTGGTCTCAACTTCTCTGCTATTAGACTGACTTTTCTGTTATCTTCAATAAGCCCAAGCCATAACTCCTCCTTATCGGGAGGAAGCTAATAAAGTTTAGAGCCCACTTTTCTATTCCTCTAGTCTCCAAGGTGGATAGATTGCATCGTAAACAACTCCTCTCACCAACAGCAGCAAAGCCATCATTCTTAGTCACGCTAACAGTAGAGCTTCATCACCATAATCGTAGCAGTAGCGTTGTTCCTCTTTTGGTAGCCCAACCGTGACGTGCACCTCTTTTAAGCAACATTGTCATTTGCCAACCCCACCTTGCAAACCTCTTATCCCTCTAAGATTGAAGAATTCTTTTTTCTGTATGCTTTGTTACACCAACATGTAGCCATTACCTACCAATTGTCCTCCTTCAGCAATATGAATGACTGCTACTACTCATTTTCTTTGTATTTATTGTGATTTCCAGTAGCAAAAACAGAGGAGAAGCGCATGAAAAACAAAAATAAAGAAGGAGAGAAGGTAGCTTTAGCAAGACAGTACACTTTCATCAACTCTGAGAGGAAAAAAATGTAAAAGGAATAATTCAAGTTTTCCTAACAACGAGCATCTGTATCAATCTTCGTTCAAGAAGTTGGCAACAGCAATCTAATAAGAGGTAAGTCATTTTATCCCTTTCTTTTCACTTTTAACTACCATTTTCTTATAACAAGGATGTGTGAGTAGCTCGCGCATGCTTGCGAAGAAAACTATACCAGCCAAGTTACTAGTTTGAACTAGTAACCGGGTCGGTTTGGTTGGGTCAAGTCCAGCCCACATGGCTATGCTAGATCCAGTCTAAAAAAAAAAAGCAGGTCAGGTCTAGGCTTTAGGCCGAGCTTGCTCAAATTGTATTTGCTAAGGGTATGCTTTCCAAAACAAACTCTTATATCTTAGCCATAATTTTTATTCTCCTTCTAATTTGATATTTTACATAACAAACCCTTTTTTTATAATAGAAAATTCAAAAAATATTTGGGGGCCTTTGTTAATTTATTTGTGGACCCCTCACACTTTGTTTTATTTTTTTCTTTGTGTTTGTATTTTTTTAAAATATGCTCAATCTATGGACTATTATTGTTAAATGCAAATATGCCTTGTAATGTTTTTTTTTACTTCCATCTAAAAAAACCAAATAATAATAAAGGATAAATAAAAAATGACATAGAAAATTTATTCTTCAAATTCATTTTTTACAAGAATATTTATTAACGTTAGAGTCAGGAGTATTGTATTTTTTGGATTTGTGCGATATTTACTAACACCAGAGTTGGAAATATTCATGGAAATTGTTCATTGATGCTAGAGTCAGGAACATAAAAGGAAAAATAAAAAAAAAGAAAAGGGAGAACAAATTCTTTGTAATTTTAAACAAAACCAGCAATGCGGCCTGCCTTAAGTAGGACGTTTAAGAAGTGACAACATCTTCTCTTTTATGTAACCATTCTCGTACCATTTGGATTCCTGGTAACTATAACATTAGATGACGACTCCTTGAACAAGACCTTTTCTCCTAAAAGAATAAGATGTCTGTTCTTTTTCCAATCGAGAGAATATTTTTTTAATCGGTTACCATGATATTTGGGTGTGACAATTCTCATGTTGACTTAAAAGTTTAGGTGTCATATTGGTTGATATCACACATGCAGTATGTTCATCGTCATCAATATGACGTTGATATTGTTAATGAATAATATAAATCATCTCCTGGAATCACATCTAACAGTTTAAGCTATTGGGTTGAATTGATTCTTTGACATGGTATCAAAGTCTTGATGACCAAGCAATCACGAGTTCAAATCTCATTATCCTCATTTATTTAATAAAAATTAAGCACAAGGTATTGTGGGTCTATGCAAGTTTCAAGCCTAAAGGGCTTTCACTTGAAAGGATGTGTTAGAGAATAATACAAATGATATCTTAGGATCTCACCTAACAGCTTAAGTTTTTGGGTTGAGATGGTTCCTTAACAAATATTCATTCCTAACTTCATTATCATCCTTATCAATGACAAAAGGAATCTTTTTTGTTGCTTTAGAATAATTCTCACATTATGATATCAATCAAATAAGTTTTGTTTAGTCAATTTGTTAGCCTTAAGTATGTTGCATAAGGATATGTTATTACTTGCCTTTTATCTATCAAACTATTCTTGTAAAGATAATAGGTATTGGTTTCATGCATGCATAGTTAAAACCAAATTCAAATAAGATCTTTAACCTTAGCTTTATCTTCTATTATTTTTTTATAAATTATTAGTCCTCCATATTAATTCGGAAAAATTCACTTAAATATTTTAGTAGGGTAGGATCCTATTTAATTTATATAATCTTAATTAACTTAATAAATTAAAATAAATTAAATTAAATAGATAACATAACTTATCATGATATTTTTGTGTGACTTCTAGATCAATTAGAGGACAACTCTTTGTCTAAACATATCATATATGATTTGTTTAACTATTACTTCTAATTTTATACAATTATACCATATAAGTTATTTAAGGACACTTAATTATGAATACAACTCTGGTTTCATGCACATAAAATTAGAAGGCAACAAATTACATGTAATTAATATATTAATAAGAGATTTATTATTTTAATTAAGTGTCATTCCATTACATTAATGATATATCATACATAATAATTATATATTAACATACACTCCTAACATGTCATTTTAATTGAATAATTATAGACATATCTAAACTAAATCCCTTGAGCCATCGAAAGAAATTAAGTGATCAAAATCAAGATAGTTGTTACAAATATGTAAGCATCATGATTGTATCATTCACTACCATTTTTTCTTGGTCTTAAGTTATAAAATAATTTTCCTATCAAGATTCTTACATTTCTAAATTACATAACATTTATATAATTAATCAAACAACCTTTAATTCTAGTTGAGGGGAATTATATGAAAAAAGAATTTTACTAGCTTGAAAAAAATAAAGAAAAGGAAGAACATACATATCTTATTTAATATTACAATTATTGAACTATAAAAATACGATCATGTTGGTTTTTAATGTTTATAATACCACCATGCATAAGAACATATTAATATGCATAAATATGCTTTAATTTTAATAATTGGCTTTAGGTGCAATTTAAAATAATATTTTTAACACTTAGAAATAATAAGTTCAAATCCAATTTGATAATTTTTCAAAATTAATATATTTTTTTTAATATATTTTATTAAAAAGTTGTTTTCTTCAAAACTTAATAAGAAAATTAATCATATTATAATTCTTATTAATATCCTAAACTATTTTACAATCAATTAAATAAAAAAATTTGTGAAAAAACTCTCTTTAATTTAGAAAAATTATTTTTCTAAATATTATTTAGTTAAACATTTTAATTAAAATCTAATCCTATTAGGATATTACAAAACTCAAAAAAAAATTGAACATTTTAATTCAAACAGAAATTAATTATATAATTAATTTAATATAGGGTTTTAATTTTAATACAAATTTATTATTTTATATATGGGTAGAATCATAATTTCAACCCCAAATATACCTAGATGTAATTAGATACAAAATATAGGGGTAAATTCATAAATTAAACCTAAAAAAAATAAATTAAGCTACAGGGTAGAATCATATCTCTTCCCCTAGTCGTCTTGTTATCCAAGTTGCCAGCCCACACCTGCTAGTTGTTAAAGTTATTGCCACCAACGCTAGCGTTGATCTTTGGAATAACGCAAGGCTGCTTCCTCACGCGACACTGCCCTTTTCTGTAGCAGTTGTACCTAATGGGATGGTAGCTCTTAATTGTTGCCTCACCAATCAGTGGTGCGTTGGATGTGCTCATAGCATAGTCAGCAACAACCAATAGTGTTGGCCTCGCTAGTGGTGGCTTTCTTCCCCATTAATCCAGTCAGATTTGAAAATTATAACCACATCAAACAAGATAAGTACTAGATTTAAAAAAAAATTATAAAAAAAAATAATTTTCAAAAAAATAATTTTACATATAAGACTACTTCCCAATTAGCATCAATAATAATTAAAACATACAATCAACAATTATAATTATCTAATATGACTGGGCTATCATTCTTAGATTTTAAAAAACACATGCATACAACCATACAATCAAAATGATAAATTTAAAATTTTTTATGTGTTTACTAATTTCGTTAAACAAATCTAAAGTTGTTTAAGATTTTTATAAAAATTAATTGAAGATTAATTTTTATATATATAATTACTTCAAGATTAGGTTATTATAAACCATAAGTCATCTAAGTCTTTAGCTTTCAATAATAATCCACACGAATCACTAGTTAAATATTTCTTAAATCTTTTTTAAAAGAAAAAGATTGTTATACATTTGAATACTACCTTTTTTTCTTTTGTATTTATATATTTTTATATTATACTATTGTATTTTCATGTATAGAAATTAAGAGACATGATATTTTATTTATAAAACAACCTAAAAATTCTATAAATAGTAAAATATCAATTTACACTTTGAATAATATCACATATATTATTTTATAATAATTTTAGAAACATATTCAATCAATACCTACTTGATTTTTTTAGATTTAGAATTATAATCATCTGTATTAATTATATTCTAGTTCATAATTTCTAAAATTTATTTATAACCAAGTTATATTTGATTAATCATCTCATTTAATATTTGATTAATAATTTTTATGTGTGTAACCCATGAGGTTCCCTAACAAGTTGGCATAAATATAAATATCAATCTTAAATAAATAGGATTAATCAAAATAAATTATTTAATTTATTATCAATTCAACAATTGATTTATTTATATTTAAAAACTAAGTACAATGGTTAACAACATGTCATGATTTCTCTAATATTAAAAAAGTTATAAGTGGTTTAACTCAACTTTTTACGACCAGTTTCTTAGTGTAATTATTATTCTTTCATTAAGAATGTTTTGATTTAGACATTATAGCATGGAATATGTCTACTTTGTTAAATTATTTTTGTTTTTAACACTATAGTCATTGATTATTTGAATAAACTTTAAAATTCTTTTCAAATCTTATTCCACCTTAGCTAATGACTTCATATTCAATACTATTTGAAAACATTTAGAATATTTTTTTTAATTTATTTAAGGTGATGAATCCTCTCTTGAATACACAAATGTTATCATATAGTTTATGATATATTCAATATTTATTAGTTTGTTACCCTTAATTAAGATAATATATGGTCATGATTAAAACATAACACTTTTTATATAAAATAACTTAGTGATTTTTAAGTCTAAAGATCATCTACATAACTATTACATGAATATTTTAATAAACAATGATGATCTCTTTATATGAAATTCTCTTTCGAGTCAGTATAATAAACATGTCATCTAACAAGCACGTGCAAATTAGTTCCAATTATTTTTTATATCTTAATTTATAAGAGTAATTACTTTATTTCATATAAGAAACAACATGAGATGTATTTGTCTTAATAGCTCTAATTAATTTTTCCTCTCGATTAAAACTTTAACCGGGAATGGTTAGAGACCATGCTATAATGTAATAGAAACCTTATAATTATAATAATTTTATAATTTTTAATATAAAGCATATTTGTTCCTTAAATCTTATCTATACTCTAGATTCATGAATCAAATATTATATTTATTAATTAAATATAATTAAATAAATATTAAAAATAAAAAAATCATTAATAATAAATAAAATTAATACTATATATAATCAACCGTTTCGCTGCAACAACCCTTTTTTTCCCTACAAAACAAGTAAACTCTTAACAACCACATGTTTATCAAATATCTAAAGTGACAGTGTGATTTCAACATAACAAGCCTAAGATGAGAATATGTAGAATTTGATTCCTTGATTCACGAACATAAATGAGGAGACTTACTAAATTGTATTGCTGGTTTTTGTAGAACGAAGGAGTTTCTTTAACCAGGACAAACACAATCAACGGTTAAATTTCTAACCAAATACCAATCCTCTAATTGCTACTTCTTAGCAACATCTTCGTTTTATTGGATAATTATAAAAAAAATGTGCTAAAGTTTGTTCGTGTTTTTATTTTTTTATTGTAATTTGAGAAATTATATTTTATAACCTAAATTTTATATCAACGTTAACATTTAACATTCTAAAAAAAATTAATATATATATATATAATTATTTGCATGTTTTTTATTATATTTATTTTAATAACTAAATAACAGTTAAAATCCTCAAAATAATAATAACAACATATTATGATGCTTCAAACAACTATTTGAACAAACAGGTTATATGCATCTTTAAAAAGAAGCACGTTAACATTAAAATGGTTGGGTTTACACTGCCTTTTGATATTTGATTAATATGTTTTCTAAACTGGTAAAATAACTAGACATTTAGCAATTGCAGCTACTCACATGCAAACAACATCTTTATCTCTTCCTCGTGCACACACACAAACCATAGCCTGCAATCTTTCTTGAGATCTAAAGAGACCTATAAAATATACTTACTACAACTAAAGAGGAAAGGAACCAAGAACTTGTAGTGAACGCAGGGGTCAGACGAACAACAGAGCCGAAATCACTGAAACCCAGAAATCACCATAAATTTCAGCCTCCTTCAAACCCAAAATCTACCTAGAATCGCAGCCCTCTTCCTCGCTAAACAGAGCCGAAATCAACCCGCAAAACAACCCACAACCTTTGCCATGAGCACATTCCAAAGCAAACACCTAATGAATATTGCAAACAACCCAAGTTTTGGTATCATCAGTTTTACCTTAAGAACTGGAGTGCAGAAAAAATCTTTATCATAGAAAGAAAAGATTTCTATGTAGAAGGAAATCAAGTTATCTGTTACACCTATAGTGTCATCATAATTTATAATTACAATAATGCCTTGCATGATTCCCTTGTATTCATTTTTTCCTTACATCCATAATTAAAATAATGCTATCACAACACGAATCCCTTTCAAGCATTTCTTGAGACAATTTTTGGATATCATTTTCCTTTCATCCCAATTTAGAATTCGCATGTCTCTTATCAAAAGAAGAAGAAAGAGTTAGAAATTAGTACAAGTAAAAACCATCCAATTAATTATAAGAATCGTGCTCAGAAGAATTTGAAATGGCAAAGAAACTAAAATGATACTACAAGGAGCAAGATTGAATTTAGTGTTGCTCAGGGAATTCCATTCTAAATGATATGAGATTTTAACGGCAAAGAAGCTAGCCAGAAAGACTTTGGCATTATCCTAGTGCCCCTCGTTGTTGGGATACGATAAGAGGAGAGAAGAAAAACTGGATTCCTTTGTTTTTTTTCAATTTCTGGTCTACAATGGATAAGAGGGCATCCATTACTGGACTCAAATTCGGTCGGAATGACCTTACGGGGAAGAATTTGTTTCCCAGCACAACACTTGCCTAGAGTGACGGTAATCTCTGAAGTGGATTCCTAATTTCGAACTCCTTAACACAAAAGAAGTCTATTTAGGAACCAGCACCATGAAAGAATACCAGCATATTTCAGCTAGTGAACGAGAAACTCAAGAGGCAAAGTAGCTTAAGAATTTTTAGATTAAAACAACTATTTTTTAATTTAAAAATGAAAACCCATTTCAATTCAAAAAGATTTTGAGATTAAGAATTTTATGATTTGTACAATTTAAAAGTGGTTTTGTTGAAAAAAAATATTAGTTACAGAACCCTACCTTCGAAGGAAGTGGAAGAGATTATAAAAAATAAATTGACATGATCGTTGTTATTTGTGTTAAATATTATATATGAGATCAATATTATCTGTTGTTATTTAAAAAAATTACTTAAAATATAAATGTAATTTCTTAAACTACAGTTGGAAAATAAAAATGCTTTCAAACCTTAAGAAATTTTTTTGTACTTATCCCTATTTTTTTATAATTTAAAATTAGATTCTTTAGATAAATAATTGCACGTATAGGAAACCATTCTTTCTTCTCTCTAAATTATTGAACCTGTTATGGGAATAATGTATAAATCTTACATTTTTTATTACAATAAAGAATATAACAGTTTTAGTATATTTGCGCATAATTGGCATAGTTAGTATTTCATTATATGATATTTTTTAAAAGTGTTTTAAGATAATTTATTTATTTTTTTTATAAGAATATCATGATTTTACTGTCAAAATCGCAAGGTTTGACATTTGAACCTTGATTAAATCATGTTATTTTTTTTAAGATATTATTTTAGTCTTATAACCTGATCATAAATATTTTAATATTGAATTTTTTTATTAGGTTATTCCTATCTCATGACATGAGTCGTAGGTTTGGCGTATTAATTAAATTTACTCAATTATTTTTCTTTTCTTTTTTTAATTGGTATTTTTCTCTATTTTTATTATTTAATATTGTGTTTAATTGATAATTAAAATTTATAATTTGTTTTAATTTACTTTTTATTAGATTATCTCATCCTTATAACTCGATAATAGTACTTAACAGATTAACCCGAGTTGAATTGACTTATTTTACGTCACTTTCTTAATTAGATTTTGTATAAATTTCATTACTCAACTTTGAATATGATAAGAGTGATTAAAATTTGAGTTTTATAATTTGTTTTATATAGAGTTATCTCAGTCATATAATCAAAGTTGTCGATTTCACAGATTAACTCTAGTTAAATCATACTATTTTTTTATTTTAAGATTATATTAGTTTGATAACTTAGATAATGAGTTTGGCAGATTGAATCAGAATATTTTTTTATTTTTTTTAATATCGACCTTCAACATTGAGCTAATTAAGTATTAAAATTCATAATTTATTTCGATTTACTTTTCATGAGGTTACTTGATCTTATTACCTAAGTTGTGAGTTTAACAAGTTAATTTTTTGTTTATTTTTTAGGTTATTTTTTAATTTATTTTTATTTTTATCCTTATCCTATAATATTGGGTTGAATGAAAATTAAGTTTCATAATTTTTTTTTATTTTTTATGAGTTTATTATAATCTTATAACCTAAATTGCAGATTTAACATATTAATCTGGACTGATTCAAGTTAAACTATTATATTATTATTTTAATATTAAAAAAATATATTATCTTAAAAATATTTTTAGTTAAATTATATTTTTATAAGTTATATGTATTGCTTCTAAACCTATGAATTCAATTAGATTATATCAATTCAATTCTTATGTAATTTAAATTTTTTTAATTAAAAATTAGCATTAAACAAAAAACCTATCTACAATGGATAAATGATATACTCAAAAGCTAAATAAATTTTCTCAATGAAACTATTTTTTTTTTATTAATGTGAATATCCAGATTAATTTATATTTATTTAATAGTTAACATCAACTTTAATTTTAATTTTTTCCCCCACTGACCAATTGATCTAGAAATACACTATAGGTGCTTTTCAATTCTTCTCCTTGTTTTTATTTTGACTCCTATTTTGCTTTTAATTTTCTTTTAATTTATTTATTTATTATTGATAAATTGGCTCTCTCTTTTCTCCCCATCTTTCTTGTTATTCTTAATTATATAGTTTCTTTCTGTGTAAGAAAAGAAGCACCAACCCTAAGTAAAGCGAATTTTTAATTTATTTCTTTCTAATATAATTAAAAAGATCCTGTTTTATTTATCTCCCCTCGAAAGCACTACTATAGTGTGAGTTATACACACAAAGCTTGACATGAATTTGAGCTCTATGAATCTTTGGATAAGTATTAAATAAAATATAAATAATTTAATAGGAGTGGAGTTGATATAAGTTATTGTAGAAGTTAGTAGTATCATTAATATTAATAATATTGATATTAATACTAATATTAACACTATTAATTTTTTACATGATAATTATCTAAATGAATATTTTAGAAATAACAAAAAAAAATATAAGCAATAAAACACCAGCAAATTATTTTTTTTAGATTGATTTATTTTTAGTTGATAAAAATTTATAGACAATATATCGTGTTTTTTAATTTACTTAAACCATTTATATGTTTTTATTTTATAAAGTGTTTGAATTTTTATATTGTTTATTTTATTTTTATTTTTATTATATTATTATTTATTATTTTGCTTTAGTTATCAATAGAGGTAAAAAATTACTTATAATTTTAAAACATAAATTTACATTGTATTTTTCAGCGTTAAAAAAAATATTTTTGAAAACCTGACTCCTCGTCTGCCAAATGAATTTTGCATCAAGTTTAATAGTAAGAAGTAAGAACTAAGAAGAACGACATCTCAAAAAGGCATGACGTTTAGGGCATCCTCCTAAAACCAACGACTGACCGTTTTGACATTCAACGACATATGATTTGTCTTGTAAAAATCTCAAGTCGTCACAACAATCACCCTGCTAGCTTTTCTTGCTAGTCACCACTACACCTTATCCATCTTCCTAGCCAAAAACCAAAAACCAAATACCCACCATTTTCTGTCCTAAATAAATTTGAAGTATTTCACATTCCTTTCAACACTTTCAGACCAGTAATGGAACTCTCCTCTTCTTTCTCTCAATTACCAAAAATATCTGACATCTCCTTCTCATCTTCTTGTGCTCCTTTCCCCCTTCAAATCAGATACCTTAAACCCCACCACAAAACCCTACAAAATCTTGGTGTTTTTGCAGTCGCTGTAGACCCACAAGAACTCCCTAAAAACAGTCCTCAAAGACTTCTTAAAGAACTAGCAGAACGCAAGAAAACCACATCCCCAAAGAAAAGAATACCCCCAAAAAGATTCATACTTAAACCCCCACTCGATGATAAAAGACTCGCACAGAGGTTTTTGAATAGCCCTCAACTGTCCCTCAAACAATTTCCATTATTGAGTTCTTGCTTGCCTTCTTCAAGGTTGAACAATGCTGATCAAACTTGGATTGATGAGTATTTGTTAGAAGCCAAGCAAGCTTTGGGGTACCCTTTAGAGCCAAGTGATAGATTTGGAGATGACAATCCTGCTAAACAGTTTGATACTTTGTTGTATTTGGCATTTCAGCATCCGAGTTGCGAACGGACTAATGCCAGGCATGTGAGATCAGGGCATTCAAGGTTGTGCTTCTTGGGGCAGTATGTTTTGGAACTGGCTTTCGCTGAGTATTTCTTGCAGAGATATCCTCGGGAGTCTCCTGCTCCTTTGAGGGAAAGAGTTTTTGGGTTGATTGGGAAGAGGAATTTGCCCAAATGGATTAAAGCTGCCAGTTTGCACAACTTGATTTTTCCTTATGATAATATGGATAAGTTGCAGAGGAAGGAGCGAGAACCGCCAGTTAAGTAAGTTTGCTTCTGTTTTTTTGTTGTTTTAGATTGTTGAATAAACTCTTCATTTCATTGAATGTCAAAGTTTAATTTGAAGCTGTGGCATTAATATGAGTAAGATGAGTTAATAGCATGAATTTTTAGGATTTATGTTGTGGATTTGTTATGCAAAATGCTTCTAAAATGATTTTTGATAGTTCTAGATTATTTGAAAACTTTTGGATTGGCTGTTAATGTGAAGTATACGATGTGGTAGGTTCAAATGAATGGATTCCATATCTGAAACATGGCGCCAATGTTTTGGTTTTTAGTTGTTAACATGCCTTAGTATGCATTATATGAAATCCTTGAAGAGATTGTGGCTATTGCTCAACTGCATCTAAGGGCTATGGATCATTTATACAAGTGGGTGCATGAATACTCATATAAATGTGTACCATTTTTCCATATATGGAGGGTGGCATTGTCTGGCTTTAGAAAAGAGAGGTAGATTATGTTTCAGAAAAATCTGTGGGAGACAGATTGGTGATTCCTTGATCTAGTGTGAAATGGGTACCAGCTTTACGATTTATAGTAGTCGAATATAATGCAATTGCTGATGTTTATTTATTAGAGAACTAGGATGTTGTGTGATAGTGAATCAAAAGGGGATCAATTCTCCCTTTTGTTGAGGACCAGAGAGCAGACTTGCTTGAGCAGGCAAGTTGAATTTATTCGCTAGGTTGTATCTGTTCTCAAACTTTTCTCTGAACTCTGGAGGATGGGGACCAAGACAGGTCAACTGACATTGGATTTTCATGGAGATCAAATGTCAAAGAATGTAAATCTTTTCCAAGTTATGTGCTAGCTGAACAAGGTTTAAAAATCAACCGTTAGTCATACAACAAAACCCTGTTATGGAACGGGCTTTGGAGATTCATGAGTAATGCCCTGAACAACCTTTATTTAAAACCATAATCAATAGACCATTATGCTTTAGAAGGCTTAGTACAGGAGCCACCTCTCTTGCACCTTCTATCTTTTAACTGTTTTTGTTTTCAAATTTTTGGAAACAGAAACAATAAACTTTATATGTGTGTGTGTATTGTATTGAAAAAAAGCAAAACCAACAACCACTTTGAAGAATTTTTAAAAATCAAGCACAAAAAAATTGAAAATTTTTTGAAAACGACTTTGTTTGGTTTTGAAATTTTTTGACAACTAACATGTCTTTCTATTATTTAAAATAAAAATGATAAAGATACCAAACAACCTCCCTAATTTTGCTTTAAAAATCAAGCACTTGTTTTTTATTTGAAGATTTTAGTATAAACCTCAACTATTTTAGTTTTTTTATTTATTTATTTTGCAAAAAATTGTTAGAATTACCTTCTTTATGCTGCATACATAGAATTTATTTTATTCTTACTCTTAGAGTGGTGTAAATTGTGAACTTTATTTATCTCCAGACTTGTTTCTACTATTCTTTCTAAAATTATTGAAAACTTTATGAATTAGAAACAATTTTATAGAAACTTCCGACCATAACCATGACTTTGTGACTATGATAATAACCAAAATTTAAAACCACGTTGCTGAAGGCTTTGGATGAAGCCTTTGATTGTTGCTTCGATATGATAATCATTTCATTTTGATGCTTCCCAGAAAGAAGATGATAAAGATGGTATTTTGAAGTTGACAATTTTATTTTGAAAATACTCTTGGTAAGTTGGTATTCACATGTTAACAGATTGAAAGTTTATACCCCCAGCAAATAAATGAAACTTTTGGTAAGATAATTGTCAGCGGTACAGTTGGCTGGATGTTTTATCTCATCTTTAACAAATCTCTAGATAGTTTACTGTTCAAAAAAAAAGAAAAACATTAGCTTGTGTTCAGTGATTTTATATTTCTGTAACAGCTTCTCCACAGCTTAAATCTACTTGTTCCCTTGTATTACAATGATTATCTTTAGCAGCGTCGCCATGCTTGATTTGTTGGTAAACCTCACCTTCCTGTCAATTTTAAACTGTTCGCTTTGTCGATCTTGATATGTGAATTTATATAAAATAGGTATATGCAAATATATGGATTCTAACATTCTGCTGCTATGGGCACTGGGCAGGTCTGTGTTCTGGGCTCTGTTTGGGGCAATATACTTGTGTTTTGGCATGCCAGAAGTATATCGTGTTCTTTTTGAAGTATTTGGGATGGACCCAGAAGCAGAGGATTGCCAGCCAAAATTAAGGAGGCAATTTGAAGATGTAGATTATGTTTCTGTTGAATTTGAAGGCAAGCAGCTCAGTTGGCAAGATGTTGCTGCTTATAAGGCAAGCTCTCGTTTTGTTTAAGCCTTTTTTCAGTTATGATAATTTGACTATCTTTAAAAGGAAAAAGGAAAATTGAGAACAAGTATAATCATCAGGGTTCTGATTGAAAAATGGCCATATGGAATAATAACCGTCAGTTGTCATCTTCATGTTCTTTATATCATGTCAATGCAGCATTCTTGCATGTGCTTTCTGAACCATGGAGTATAACAATTACATCAGACAACATTCTAGATTTACATACAAGCTGTTTTGGAATCAGAAAGAGGTCAGAAAAAGGATCATGGATGAGTGACTTTACCCACTGTTTATAAAGTGAAAATAAGCATGTGGTTGCAAGTTCAAATCTTCTATTTTAATTTTATTCTTAATCTGTTTTTCTCTTAACAAAACAAGAGCTGATTGCATTTTATCAATGTTGGGTGGAATCCCTTGATTGATGTTCATTACCTTTGCAGCCTCCTGAAGATGCTCTCTTTGCACACCCTAGGCTTTTCAGGGCTTGTGTCCCACCAGGCATGCACCGATTCCGAGGAAATATATGGGATTATGAAAGCAGACCCCATGTTATGCGAACATTGGGCTATCCCCTAACAATGAGAGACAGAATTCCAGACATAACTGAAGCTAGGAATATCGAACTTGGACTTGGGTTACAGGTATTCTTTATTCTATGCTAATTCATATGTGCAGACGCTCACAAAAGCATGTTAATGTATAAAAATTTATGTTTATATGATACATGCATCTGTGTATTCATGTATATTTCCATTTATCAAAGCAATTCAACATGTCCACTGTATATGGCTAGCCCTCTCTTCTATTTCACTTGTGAGAGTCCATCTGCCTTCAATATGGTGTTGTAATAAGTTATTCCCAGCATGCAAATAGCAAGCATATAGATGAACTGAAGTTACCTTCTGGCATCATTTTATAAGCGTGGCACCGAATACACATAAATACATAATTCTCAAACATCCCTTATTCAGAAGATATGCTTTCTGTTCTCTTTTTTTTGTCATGTGAGAAAATTTACTGGGTTCTTGTTTCCTGACCATCTGACACTTCATTGCAGCTCTGTTTCTTGCACCCATCAAACTACAAATTTGAGCACCCTCGATTTTGCTATGAGCGATTAGAATATGTCGGCCAAAAGATCCAGGTAATGCCTTGTATGTGTTTCCTCAAACAAATTCAACTTGTTTTTTGCCTGTCTTTGTAAAATGAAATGTTATGTTTCTATGAATGCGACTGTGTTTTTGCTGTGAGCTTTAAAATCTACAACATGGATTAAAAAGTTCTAGAAAAGGAGAAATCTCTGTTTGAGATACAAACAAAATATGCTGTAGTAAAATCATTTTGAGAAATCTCTGTTTTCATTTCTTTCCTGTAGGATATTGTCATGGCCGAGAGATTACTGATGAAGCATCTGGATGCTCCTGGAAAGTGGCTACAGGAGAAGCACCGCCGTGTTCTCATGAACAAGTTCTGTGGAAGGTACTTGAGAGAGAAGCATCTCCATAAATATGTCATCTATGCTGACAAGGTTCAAGATGCATACGAGCACAATAGAAGACTAAGAAACCCTGCGACAACTGCTGTTAACCATTCCCTTCACGGGCTTTCATACACTATATATGGGAAACCAGACGTGAGGCGCCTCATGTTTGACGTCTTTGATTTTGAGCAAACTCAACCAAAACTTGTATGAAGATTCAATGAAAATAATGTCGTTTTCGTTTCCTTCAGCCTTTGAAATATAAGTGGATTAAAGGTTCGTTTCTGGCCCAGTTTCTCATTTTCTTCTTCCTGTATACTGTCAAAGGATGATTAATGATGTGGTACTGTTTGACACCTGTTCCGGGATACAAGTGATGTTGCCCTCTCTCTTTCTTTCTTTCTCCGCCCATTTTTACAGGTTGGCTGGTAGTGGTGAAGGTCGCTCAGATATCTGACAGAATTTTTTACGCGAATTATACACGCACCTTGCATCATGCAAAGTTTTAAATTTGCTCCTATAAACTATAAAGCATGAAGTCATCAGTATTCTACTTCCCTTCCAATAATTTAAAATCTCTTGATATTGTCTGAAAGGTTTTTCTAATGTTACCTCTACTTGTTTTAGCTACGATATGCCCTCTGTTCTCATCATTTTCTCTCATCTTCCCCCCCGATCTCTTCTCCCCCTTCTAAATCCGGATGCATGGGCTACTGTTATCTCACAAAATTAGTTGATAGCCTATACCACCTGCGAGAACTTTCGAGGTGTGGGCTTGAATGGGGATGAAATTGAAATTTTTTAAAAATTATAAGTTCATAACAGTATTATTAGAAGTTTTTAAATTAGAGCTAAGTAAAATATTATGAATCTACGGGTCTATTTATTTTATGTAAAATATTTCATAGATAAAAAATATTTTTACATGTAAATATTTTTCATGATGGTGATAAAGGTGAAGGTAATGTGGTAGTGATAGTGGGCGTAGGGGTAATGAGATTGTAGCGGTGATGGAAAAGATAATAATAATTGTAAAATGAAGATAATAATTGAAATAGTTTGGTAGTATTATAAATAGATTGCTGTTTACAGAATATTTACAGAATTTCATGAGCTAGAAATATTTCTCAACAAATAAATTAATTTTAAATATCAATTATATATTTTACATTCATCAATTTTCTTGTCAAATATTATATGAAAAACAAACACAAAAAAATATTTTTATAAAAATATTTATAAATATTTTAAGTGAAAAAAAAAACAGTAAATGAGTTTAAATATACCCTAAAATTTTAACAGATCCATTTATCGCACATGCTAAAGCTTTTCCACGGAGTTTTTGTTTTTTTTTGGGATTTCAAAACTCTAATGTTGAATTTGACTTGAAGGTTAGGGACCCCGGCCCTGCAAAATATTTTATTATTATTCAGTATTTAAATATGAAATAGTATAATATATTTTATTTTAAATAAATAAACTTTTTAATTATTTTATTGTATTAATTATATATATTGACGGAAAGATCTCTGGACATAAAAAAGTCAACATAATACGGAAATAAAACAAAAAAATTGAAAGCCTAACCACGAACTTAAAATAAAGCTTTTTCAGGAGGGGGGGAAAGAGTTGGCTTTAAAGTTTCTTATATCCTTAGCTTTTTATATTTTTTTAGTTAATTTCTTTAAAATTTTATTATTTAATAGGCCAATTAATTAATTTTTTAATTTAATTTTTTAATATTGAATTGCTTGATAATTAAATTTTTTTATTTTTTTATCAGGTTATATTAGTTACATGACTTAGATTATAGACATGACATGTTAATCTATGTTGATTTGAGTTTAATTTATTTTTAATTTATATTTTTTACTGAAAATAAGTTTTATAAATTATTTTAATTTATTTTTTATAAAATATCGTGATTTTATGATTGAAGTTTTAGACATGGTCAATTAACCTAAATTAATTTGATTATATTAAATATATTCCTTCTTAATATTTTTTTTAATATGTTGCATTAAAAGCTTTTTTTAGTTAAATAATGCTTTTAATAATTGTGTAGGTTTTCTCTGAATTTATCAGTAACTGGATTATATCAATTAATCCAAATATTATTTAAATTTTTATTATAAAATATATTGACAATATTTAAATATTGCTTTGTATTATACAAATTTATTTAACCTACAACAGCGTAGCGTGGTGTAATAATCTATAATATAGTAAATACCACTATTTTTTTTTAATTGAACGAACGGGATTTGGATTGGCTTTTTGATCCATCCTATACGTAGAAGCATATAATCACACAGCCATACCTTAATTACTCAAAAACATTTTTTCAATTAATTGGATTTTTAAAGTTCAAAACCTTCTTTTCCACGTTTATTAAATTACACAATAAACTAAAGCAAGATGGGCTTCCATTGTTTCTTGTACTGTTCAACATGACTTACGTGCAGGCTGCGACAATGTCTCTAATTTCCCTGAAAATTAATTTGCGTATGCTTTTTAGGTTTTTAGAAAGTGATTTTTAAAAAGAAATTTAAAATTGTTTTATATTTATTTATTATTAAAAATTTTAGTCAATAAAAAATATTTTTTAGTTAAAAAAATTGATTTAGTTTTTAAAACAATTTTTTTCTTTTATTCTGAATGGAAAACACTTTTTGAAAATTATAAAAAATTTATAAATATCATATTATTTGATAATTATATCAAATTTGATTCTTAAATTTTTTATTAATATATTTATTTTTTAATTTATATTTTAAAATTTAATTTTTATATTAACGTTGGTTCTTATTTTTATAATTATTATTTATTTTTTCCTTGTTATTTTTTAATTAAATTTTTTTATTTATCAAATTTGATCCTTATTCTTTTGATTGTTACTTATTTTATTCAAAATAATTTATGAAATGTTAATTATTATTATTTTAATTTTTTTATTTTTTTATTTTTTATATTTGATTTCTATTGTTTTAATTATTATTTATTTTATTTGAGATAATTTATAAAATTATATTTTTTTTCAATTTCATTCTCATTCAACTTTTTAATTTGTAAGATTTGTTTCTTTTATTTTAATAAACTTGAAAAAAAAATATCAATAAATTATTTTCTAACTTATTTTCGATGACATAACTAAATACTAAAAAGTATTTTCTAATTTATTTTTATTATATTATTAAATATAAAAAAATAATTTACTTTTCTAAAATTTATTTTTTTTTAAATTATTTTTCAACAAATAAATAAATAAGATGGATTTTGTTTTTTTATTTATTTAACATGGCTTACATACATTCTAGACCGCCATAATGTGCCTAATTTATCTGTATTTATTGAGCCCTTTCAATATTGTTAGTTTTGTCTCTATTGTTTTTTTTTTAAAAAAAATTATCACTCCATGTTATGTTATAATTATTTAAAAACCTTGTAATTCTTTTCGATTCATGTAATACAACGTGTTTGTTATGTCAAAATCAATCTTTGTTTTGAATTAATACTTGATTTTATTGGATGAGATTTGAATTTCTCATTATAAAAAAATGAAAATAATAACGACACATTAACAGACAAGCATCCCCTTTATTCTTTTTTTTTTTTATAATGTTCATAGGTGCTAAAGAGTGCACTTTAGCCCTTATTTTTTTTTAAAAATCACTTTAGGTCCTTGTACTTTGAATGTTTTGCATTTTAATCATAAACTTTATTTGTTTTATGTATTATCTTTTAATTTAGGAGAAGCAAGAAAGTCAACGAAGAATTAGAAAGGAGAAAGAAAGTGATTTCTACCCCTTTCTAACCATAAAAATATTTAATCTTTATATCATTAACGCTCAATAAAAGAAATGTCATGTAAATATTTTTAAGCTTCCATCTCACTAGAAAATAGTAGGTCATGTTAAGAAAGAATTTTTTTTATTTTAGTAATGGGTTTTTATTTTGTTGATTATGAGTGTTTTAGGGGTTAAAAATTATTTTATTAAGTTTATTAGGATATTTGTTAGATGTTTTATGTGAAAATAAATTAAAAAATTATTTTTTTAATCCAAAGAGGCCTTTTCAACCACTTTTAAATTTGATTAACAAACAACATATTATTTATTTTATATATTTTTAGAATAAGAGAGAGAATGATATGCCATCCACTCTTAAACATAAAAATAATGAAGGAGACCATAGGGAGGGGCTTTCAGGCTTATGCATACTAGGCCTTGGAAACTCACACGTGCCATGCCTTTTATTTATTTTTATTTTTTTCCAGTCAGGCAAAGCACGCAGGTCCAATCTCTTTGCCTATACACTGGATTTATTTTTCCTATTTTTTTAATTTTGATTGAAATTAGCTATAAATTAAATATTTATCATTATATTTAAACTATTATATAGTTTCATCATAGTTCTTAAGTAATATTATCGGTTTTTATGAGGATATTAAAAATTAATTATTATTATTATATAGCTAAAATGCAAAAATCAATTTAAAACATTACTCATGAATATTCAATAAAAAAGTTTTTTTTTGGTTAGTTTTGAATGGTTTTTTGACATGTTTTTATCATATTGATTATTGTTTTAATTACATACAAAATATTGAGGCAGTATTTTAATATTTTTTTTAGTAAAAAGTTGCTTTTAAAAAATAATGATAGATTTTCTTTTAAAAAATAATCCTTAAGATTAAAATCATGCTTCCATTAAAATAAAAAAAAGATGCGTTACTAAAGAAACTAGGTTTACAATGAAGATATATATTTTTTTATTGAAATAGTTGACAAACATTTGTTTTAATTCTGCTTCTTTGTATTAAAAAAATGTGTCACTAATAAAAAATCATATAATTATTTTAAAGATTAAAGTTTTCATAACGATATTATTAATTACTTCATAAATAATTATTTATCATCACAGTGTATAAAAATTATTAAATAATTAGCTTATAGATATTAGATATTAAATAAGGATAAAATATTTATATTTTAGCTTTTTTATAGTGATTTCTATATATAACTTTCTTAGGTTTATTGTTTTCATATAGTTACATCAAAATGATATATTAATGATTTTTAAGTTTTTTAATTAAAACTTTTTTTCATAATTATATTAAGTTTTTTTAATAAAAAACAGTGCTTCTCATATTTTTTTATAAAAAAATACTTTAATAAAAACTTAGGATTTTACTTAAAAATATATATTTTTTAATTTTAATTTGAAAACTAGTCTAAATTTAGATGTCGTTTGTTTATGTAGTTTCTTTTACTTTTGAAGCAACCACAACAAAATAAATATTTAATTATGTAAAAAATAATTTATTTTTTATGAACCCTATGATAATTTATATTTACAACACAATTTTGACAAAGCAACTCCTGAATGTTTTTTTCAAGCCTTATTTTAGTGAATAATACAATTCACTTGCATTATCTACTTAAAACAATAAATAGTACAATTCAATTGTATTATTTGTATGATTTTTTTTAATGTGTTTATTTTTTATTTATTTTTTTAAAAATATTAATTTAGAGTAAATTAAATTCACTCATACTGAACAATATTTTTTTGAAAAAATAATGTAAAGTGAATTAGATTCATTCATATTGTAATATCAAATCAATCTTATTTTTGATAATATATTATCTAAATTTATTACATGTTTACAATATTATGAAAACTATAATTCTTGTTAAATGAATTTTGTACATAATAAAATTGTAGATGGTTTAATATAATAATAAAAAATATTTTATATAAAATATTATTTATTTTATGATATAATAATAATAGTTAAATTTATAATATTTAAATTAAAAACCATCAATATTAATATATATATATTAAATATATTATAACTAAACATTTTAAATTATTTTTTAATTAATTTTAATTTTAACTATAATTTTAATTAAATATTTATTTTTTTAAATTATAACTATAGTAGCTATCGTAATATTAAATATAGAAAGTAAAGGAAATTGATGAATATTCTCATGTTGACCATTAACAAAAAAAAATAAAATCTCCACGACTAGTTAACAAGTCTGAAAACATTCGAACCTTGAAGAATCTAATTGAAAAACAATTCATTTTGAAAACTATAAAATTAGGGGATTTAAATTGAAAGTTGGACAATGATTTTTTTTTTTTTTTTTAATTTTTATATTTTAATGAGATGGTGGTGCATAGAGAGTAAAGAGGATAACACCACCAGCACATGAAAACAGATGGGCGAAACCCAGCAGTAGCACCTCTGTTTCCTCGCTTTCTGCTACTGTGCGCCCTTGTTGTTTTGCGTGCGACTGCTGCGCACGACTCTATCCAGCGCAACACCATCCTCTCCAACAACGAAGAAACCGATACCGTCAACATAATCGAGATCTCGAATCGACGGGGATCGATGTCGAAAGCGCGAGTTTATACCGATGTTAATGTTCTGCGTCCTAAGGAGTATTGGGATTACGAGTCTCTCACCGTTCAATGGGGGTAATTAAGTTTTAATCAAACCCTAATCTGTTACCGAATCTCTCTTTTTAGGGTTTTTCATTCTTATTTTAATTTTTTTACTAATCTGTGGTTGGGGAATCTCTGGCTTGAGAAATTAAGTGTTTGGAACGTGGAAGACTTTATCGAAGCCGTACTGAGCTAGATTTTTTGTGTGTGGATCTATTAGTGGTGAGGGAGAGAGGAATCTAAGATGTTTATGATGTATTAGGAATGTTGCTAACAGACTAGAATGGTGTCCGAAGTTGCCTGTTTTGGCAAATGGATGGGACCCATTTCTTTGGCCTGGGTATTTCTTTCAAATGCTATAGTATCCAAAGTACTGAAAGTAATTATTTCGTTTGTGTTATTGTTTTGTGCTCGTAAAGTTGTTGTCTAGAGCTGGATATACTGTGTGAATGTGGGAGATTTATGCTTATATTTTTTGAAGGTAAAACCTTATTCAGCTTATGGAAGTTGATTTCTTTTCTTATGGAGTTGGTTTTTCTATAGAATCAGTAAGAAATGGATACTTTTGTTTGGTTTGAAGGATCTCTAAGTGCATAATTACATAGGACTGGCTTATATTAAATGAAGGTTGTTGATACCAAGTTTTGATGCAAAACTTAAATCTTTAAATGAATGGGAACGGTAAAGCACGGAAAACCACAGCAATTTTAAAAGCTAAAAATACTTGAGAGAGTTGGATTTTGATGAATCCTTTCGTACCATTTAGCTCCAGGTATGAGTATTCTGTATTAAATTGTGGGCTGAATCAGTTTACTCTTGATTTTTCAGTGTCTTAAAGTAAAATACCAGATTATTATACTGAGCATTGTGTTATATATAGCTGGAAGATCCGTTCATCCTTCCATTTCTTATTTCGACTTTCTAGTGTCTTAAAGTCATGTTGTGTTTTCTTTCCCTTTCTTTTATGCTTTTAACTTCTCAAGATCTTTCCAGAGATCAAGATGATTACGAGGTTGTTCGGAAGGTTGGAAGGGGAAAGTATAGTGAAGTTTTTGAAGGCATAAATGTCAATAGCAATGAGCGGTGTGTTATCAAGATACTCAAACCTGTTAAGAAAAAGAAGGTGATTATTAATATCCCTATATTTGACATATCAGTGGTTTTATGTTCTGTCTCATATAATAAAGGTTTTCTGTAAATCTAGCTAGAAATCTCTTTGGGGCATAGTGATGATCATTCTGTGGTATTTTTGCAGATTAAGAGGGAAATAAAAATACTTCAGAACCTTTGTGGTGGCCCAAATGTAGTGAAGCTTCTTGACATTGTTAGAGATCAGCACTCAAAAACTCCTAGCCTCATATTTGAATTTGTGAACAGTACAGACTTCAAAGTTTTGTACCCCACTTTGACTGATTATGACATACGCTACTATATATACGAGCTTCTCAAGGTAATTTAAGCATGGAAACTCTCTCTTTTCTTCCCTCTTTAAACTCATCTTGACGGGTCAGAAACTTAGGAATTTGTTATGCATAAAATTATTTTAGAAGTCACTGGAGAGTCTACAATGTGTTTGTTTTTATTCAAGTGATTACATTGATATGGTCTCATCTATTGACCTTTCCTAAGGCATATTAGTGTCTCTGCTTGTAGGTCATCATCTTAAATTTGAGTCAGTACTAGTTTACGTGGACCTGCTCACTGATGAAAAAAGAAAGAAGCGTTTTCATTATGAAGCAAATGTAGTATGGTGATTACATTAGGGTTTCTGAACAAATAAAGATATCTTCACAATGCAGGCTCTAGATTACTGTCACTCGCAGGGAATAATGCATAGAGATGTCAAGCCTCACAATGTTATGATAGACCATGAGTTGCGAAAGCTCCGCTTGATAGACTGGGGTCTTGCTGAATTTTACCATCCTGGCAAGGAGTATAATGTTCGGGTGGCCTCGAGGTAATGGCTGAATGCATGACATGATAGATCATTGTAATGAAATGTTGCCTCTTTATCCCTTTTGTTTTAGTTATTTACTTTTAACCCTAGAATTTAGGATAAATTTTAGTGAACCCTCCCTGGCCTTTTGTTGATGTGTGAAAGGACTAAAAGCATTCTAATTAGGCAACTTAACATTTCGTGTCCATTTTTCAAGCATAAACTATAAATAAAGTCTGTTTCCATTCAACTGGCCTCTATGTAATGTTCTTTCTAAGCTACATCTTGAATCAGTTGAATAACTGAAAACTGAGTGGTTCATAATGATGCATTTTTGGTAACTAATCTAAGTTTCGTTCCATATCAATCTGGGAGAAATTATGATAATGCATGATTCCATGATTCATGATGCAGATCTTGTGAGTCAACCATCAAAATGCTCTTTTTTTCTATGATTGGATCTGGTTTCAAGTCCTTGGATTTCCTAGGAGGTGCTTTCTTGGAATTCTGAAATTTTTTATCCCGAACTTCAAGAATTGAGCAGTTTTCTGAAAGTTCCAAGCACATCTAGTATCAGTTTAACCATTACCTTTTATAATATTCTTATGGTGATATATTTGTTGCTTCAACTTATAATTAAAGATTAAGGTATTTTCCTTGTTTCTCAGATATTTTAAGGGGCCTGAACTTCTTGTTGATTTACAAGACTATGATTATTCTTTAGATATGTGGAGCCTTGGTTGCATGTTTGCTGGAATGGTGAGAATCACTCGTGCAAAGCCTTTACATGACACTTCTTTATGAGATCTACCATATGATTGGCTGATCCTTTGTCATCATGTGATTTGCTGATTGCCCCTATTCTTGATGCAGATATTTAGGAAGGAACCATTCTTTTATGGCCATGACAACCATGACCAGCTTGTCAAAATTGCGAAGGTAATGCTGATCCAGTTGTTTGATAAAAACATTATGTAATGCTTTATGCATGCTATAAAAGCCTTATTTTATGAAGATCATGACATTGATTTTTTTAAAACTAAACTGTTGCCACATGCCAACTGTGTCTGATTTTGACCTAATTTCAGGTACTTGGAACTGATGAGCTAAATGCATATCTGAATAAATATCATTTAGAGCTTGATCCTCAACTTGATGCACTTGTTGGGAGGTTTGTTAATCATGATTTTCTTCTCCATGTTACAAATTAGTTTGCCAATAGTCAGAAAAATGTTTGATTAGGCTATAATGTGGCCTTTGCTCCTACATCAAGACCATTTATATTTAGTTAGTCCACAATAAACCAAGAGAGCAGCACTGCTATATCCAACATGAATTGATGTGTCATGTTATACTGCTGCAGGCACAGTAGGAAGCCCTGGTCCAAGTTTATTAATTCAGATAATCAGCACCTTGTGTCTCCTGAGGTTCGTCTTGTTAAGTTTACTCCACCTATCATCGATAGCCTTAAACTATCATTGATTCTGTTGAGGTGCTGATGTGCAGGCCCTTGATTTTCTTGATAAGCTTCTTCGGTATGATCATCAAGACAGGCTAACTGCTAGAGAAGCAATGGTAATTCCATTTTTGGCTTGTCAGCTAGATTATATTTGTCTGTGTGGTTTAATCGATGGGCACAGACTTATCCCATCCAGTCTTTCCTCAAGCATGTTGAATCATGTGCAATGGGAAGAGAGGGTGTGCACAAAATGCATGTGTTAGAAATGCCATCCCTGTCCAGCGTCCAAACACAAAATAGTAGTACATGGATATTGTAATCTGTACAGAAATTTTCCTGTCTCCATATTGGATGCACATTGATATTTCAATAATTGGCTTAAGAGAAGCTCAAACTTGCTATTGGTTTGCAAGTTGCAATCCAAGTGGGGTTGCTTTGTGTGTGTATCCAATCTTTTTGCTCCTTGAACCTCGTTTGTTAGTCTTATTGCTTGTTTAAAGTTTGACATTTTAGTTTTTGCAATGCGAGCATGTGAGCTTTTGGACTGGCTAGCACAAATTTGCCTGTAGCTATTCTTGGTTAATGTTTTGGTTGATAACAAAAGCTTGCTATTCTGCATACGCGAACATGTAATCTAATTGTTCCTTGGTGTTTTAAATGAAGGCCCACCCATATTTTTCTCAAGTGAGGGCTGCAGAAAGTAGCAGGATGCGGACACAGTAGAGGAGGTTGCTATGGTATTCTCAGGGAGTCTTCAGTGGACCGGAGGTACGCCCATAAATGTCCTTCAAGTGAGAGCTGCAGTATGCTGCCAAAATAGCTGGTGCTTGCTTAGAGTGTGTCAGTGGGCTGGCGGCCACTGCATATGGGACAATGTATTGTGCTTATGATCATCTGCCCTGTACCTTTTGTTGTTTGCAGGCAGTTAAAGAATTGTGTTTGGTCTTTAGTCACTGTGGTCATACTGTTGTTTGGGAGAATATAGTCGAGTTATTCACTTTTGACCTTAGCCCCCGCCCCCTAGTATTTACCTGCTCTGTGATTTTCGCATGCATCCGTCGACGTGAATCCCTTGCCATGGCCAATGGTTTTTGCAGAGGAATGAAATGATGTGGACAGTGGTTCGATTAGTCATATCATCGATTATAAATAATAAATATTTGGTAGAAGTCACGAGGACTCATATCCGGGGAACGTACAAACTCCAGTGATCATCAACATCGTTACCTCCCCGCCCTCCCGGTCTGAAAACTCGAACGGTAATTTGTACAAACCAGCACCATGAAAATTGTTTTCATCAGGAGCTTGTTAATTAATTGAATATTAAAATTCTTAAAAGAAAAATGTTCAATGTTGTATGCATCATGAGTATGACATATAAGCTTTCTTTTATGTATTAAAGGGTTTGGCTTAGCGGTGGAAGGGGCTTGTTTTCTTCCATTGCATCTGGATTCGAACCCTGACATGTCTTCTTTCATTACACCTGACATGTCTTCTTTCATTACACCTGGATTCGAGTCCTGACATGCATATTTGTCACCCCCGCGGTGCTTTACTTGTCTACTGGATTTGCAGGATATCCAGTGGGCTGTGGAGATTAGTTGTGGTGTGCGCAAGCTGGTCCGGACACCTTTTTTTCATTACACCTGACATGTCTTCTTTCATTACACCTGGATTCGAGTCCTGACATGCATATTTGTCACCCCCGCGGTGCTTTACTTGTCTACTGGATTTGCAGGATATCCAGTGGGCCGTGGAGATTAGTTGTGGTGTGCGCAAGCTGGTCCGGACACCTCATGAAAGATATTATAATCATGAACTTTGAAATGTGAACATACGTTTCTCAACTTTAATTGATGTTTCTCAACTTTAATTGATGATACGACATGCCTAGATTGACACCAATCTTATTTGTGCATGCGTCTCTCTTGTAAACCTCTAATCTAAAAATTAATAATCAATAAAACAATATTAAATAGGATGATCCTCAATTAAAAAATTGGTAAATTAAGAGAAAAAATTGTTATGATTTGGAATAAAAATCTCCGATAAAATTGTTTAAATCTAAGATAAAATAAAGTGGTAAATAGGTTTGCGAAATGTCAGCCAATAACAAATGATGTAATACCTTTAATATGATAAAATAATTACTTAGATGGAAATTTCTGTGAAGAGGGGTGAAAGTTCATAAAACTCCACGTAAATGAATTTATAGATTTACATGTGCATAATAATGTTGACTCTCGATACAAACCTCGTATTTATTTAATCGCATAAATTTGAAATTAAAACTCGTGAAATATAAGGAAATTATTGTGATTAAAAATAAAAAGTCTTAGTAAGTTAGTGTAAAAATCATAATAAATAGATTAAAGAATAAATTTGTACAGGCAAACCCGAGATTAGTAGCAAGATTTTAAATTGAGAAAAAATAATAAAATTTAGAGAAATTGTATTATGAATGGTGATGAATAATTTTAGTAGGAAACTAATACAAAATAATACAAAATTTCATAGAATTAGGGCATGTGGGAAAAAATCCCTAATTTCTCCCAATTAGGGTTTTTTTTTTTAATAAAAACTAAGGGAATAGGAGTTTAGTTGTGAAAATCTTAATTTGGCATGAGATACATGTTAGATAAAGTAGAATTGAGAGAGAAAAAAACTGATAAAAATCTATGGGTGGCTGTTAATGTTAGAGCCAACCATGAGGGGAAGGGGGGGATTTGTTAAAAATCTCACGAAAAATTATATATGGAATGGATATGTATGTGTGAGCAATTGGGTATGAAATAAGTTTTGGTTTTGCCTATGTAAAGTTGTATTATAATCATGTGTAAGAAATAGAAATTTCATATTAAAAAAGAGGAGGGATATTTTTTAATTGTTGTGTAGTTGCTAAAAATAATATATATTGCTTTTGACTTTGAAGGAAAGATGTGTAACATGATAACTATGAAGGTCTTGAGAAAATTATAATTTTTTTATGATTAATCAAGTAATTAATTTTGATTTTTTTTTAAATTATATGGTCCTTGATGTTTATGTTTGGAGTGAAAATCATTTGGATTCGAGTGAATATTGTATTGTTGAAGTTATAATATTAAAGATGCAGTATTGATTTTAAAAACTTCGTTTAAATTATAAGATATTTAGCGTTAAAATAATACGAAGAATTAAGGAATGAAAATTCGTGTAAAGTTGTAGATTTTATACATGATTTACATATTACATATGTTTGATGAAAATTTATGTAAGTGAAATCTTGTGTGATTATATAATTTTAAATGTTTATGGTTTAAAATAGAAGTTGATATTTTATCATATATGTTTGGAAAATATATCTTATTTGTATGAGAAATTTGTTAAATGGATTTTTGTATTAAGTTTATTATTATTATTGGAATAAATGTGCTTGAAAATGGACCGAGAAAGTTTCCACAAATTATGAATATTGTTTAAAGTGGTTAAAAAAACAGGAGTGGGATTTAAGAAATTTTAGAAGTGAACATGGTTAATTAATGTTGCCCCATGTTGTTGTATTTTGACAAAGGTAGTATAGTACATAGGACCATGAAAAATTGTATGTCTAATAGAAGTTTAAAGCATTAATCTATCTGATTTAGTTTGTATTATGGTGTTTCTTTTTAATATAAAAGTTTGGGATTATGTTCAAATGATATTTTAGGAGTGTGAATTTAATAATATAATGGAAATATGAGAGGTTGATTAAATAGTATTAAAACTATACTTGTTGGAATATTATTATAAAAATAATGTGTTTGATATAGTGATAGCTTTGAATTTAGGTAACATTGAGATTTAATGAAATAATTAGTGATACAAACACTAATTATTATTAATTGAGAGTTGTATGAGAAACTTTAGGAAGGGATTGCCCTTCCCTTTTTATTTTTTTTAAAATGTTTTTGTAGTTGTTAAATTTTCAATGAATATTTAATTGTGTTGTGTATAACCATGAAATTATATGTGTTTTGTGATTGATCATAAAAATAACAATATTATATGTGATGTGAAATTAACTACAATGATGATGACATTTATGTGAGTGAATTATCACAACAATAATAGTATATATGTGATTTGTAAATTGATTGTGAAGATAAAAATATATTTAAATGACTTTTTTATCCATTTTTTTTAAAATTAAGTTAATTTAAGAGTGAGCTTTCTATTTATGTTTTTTTTTTCAAAATTATCTACACAATTTTCACAAATCAGTCCAAATTAATACAAATAAATCATATATTTTTTTATTTTAATATTAAATTAAAATATCGTTCAATTCATTATTAAAACCTATTAATTTTTTTAAAAAATACATTATCAATAACTAAATATTTTCTTTTTCTAAGTTGTTTTTACTATATCATTTGGGTGGTTAAATGCTCAAAAAAAATTATTTGGTAGATGCTTTAGTGGTAAAAGTTTTGGATTAAAAAATATATTTTTCTTGTAATTTTAATTTTAAATTAGAATAATTATTAAAAATTTATATAATTATTAATTTTAGATTCTATGTGATTAATCAAAATTAATTAAGATGTATGAAAATCAGTACGGAAACTTACATTAATAATAATAATAAAAACTTAAATCGGCAGAAAATTACATCTCTCTAAGCCACGTGGCGAACGAGAACTGAAAAACTTTGCCAAAGTTTGTTATAGAAGCCACCAGGGCAAGGAATCTATCAAACGCAAGCAGAGCTTGAAATTGGCACACTCTATCTGGATCTGGCGCTGGATAAAATAAGAAAAGAAGAAGGAAGAAAGATCGAGAGGAAGAAAAATGGGAGTAGAAGTAGAGAATTCAAAATGGGAACCAAATCCATCACTCTACGGATTCATAATAATGTGTTGCTTCTTTTCAATCGCTCTCTTTCCTCGTTTTGTCAACAAATCTGTCTCTCCCTCTGCCTTCTCTGATCAGTCCCTCTCTCCCTCTTCCCACCGATACTTCCTCTTCCTTTACTTTCTCGCTTCAGGTATCAGAGTTCGTTTCTTTCATTCTCTCCTTTCTTTTTTACATTCAATTAGGTTTTGATTTTTTTTTTATTCTGCAGCGATGGAAGGAGTTTGGTCGGTTTTCGGAGATTTTGAGTTTGTTTATAATGGCATGAGTAAGGAGCAGATACTCTTCTCCCTTTGTCTTGGATTTGGATCTTCTCTTCTTTACGCTTCTCTTCTACCTTTCCTCTTTGATTCAATGTAAGTCTTATTTATTTATTTATTCTCCCATATGGAATTTATTTATTTTTGTAATTAATATTATTAGTGTGTGTGTGTGGTTATGTTTAGAGGCGGACACCACAAGGCATGCTTGATGTTTTGCATGCTACACCTCTTTGTCGGTGCATGGAAGAGGATAGTGCCACCATCACACCCTTGTATTTGGTTACCCACTCTCTCTTCATCGCTTGCCACTTCCATTTTTTCTTTTGCTTTCGAGGCGTGGCTCGTTCTTGAAAATGAAAACCGAGGGCATAGGCAACAAGCTCTCACTCACACTTTTTGGTTAATGACTTTCTTTGAGTCTGCATCATTGATTGGAAGCCAGATGCTTGCAAATTGGCTACTTGCTAGTAATGTGGATACAGGAATTGCATCTTCTTCCACTGCATCTATCTTCATTGCAATCATTGGCATTTTCTGTGTCACCAAAGGATGGAAGCAAGTCCCACATTCTGCACCAGTAAAGAATCGCCGCCAGATGTTTTACAATCATATCTTTAGCGGTGAGTGTTGTATTTTTCTTTTTCTGAGTAAAAACTTATGTTGTATTGACTGATTTGTGTGTGAACATCTTCTATGTGAAAAATTGAAGATTATTACAAGGTTGCATTTCAGTGTATCATTTGGACTTCGCTCTCAAGTTAGAATATTGAAATGTCCACAGTTATTCTTTGAAATCATCCACAACTTAAATGGGATGTACATTGTTTTACCTCAGCGTGAATAAGCTGTAAGAGTTATACTGTCTATTTCTGGTACTTGATCTGCCTTTTATAGTCACTGGTATCCATTTGCTGTTTTTTCCTTTGATGATTTACCTAAGGTCCAGAAGTTACTGCCATTGTAAGCATTTTTTTGTTTGATGATGCTCTATATGTGCAGCTAAATTGAAGTACCTTTTTTCCTTGCTGCCTTAGATTGGTGATAGAATATAGAAACTCGTAGAGGCTGAGTTTTTCTTGGGAACTCATGACTTTAAGTGCTGATATTTGACAACAATGGCTACAAGGAAGCATTCTTCTTCTTAGATTTGTGCAATTATTGGTGTTAGCTTCAGCCTCTTTATATATGTATATATATGCCTCTTCTTTTCTATCAATCTAATTTCCATCCATTTTTTTTGACAATTAAGTCTATATATATATATATATATCAAGACCGCAGAACTTGATTCCAATTGATAAATAGTACGTATTATATATATAGAATTAATTTTCAAAAAAATGTATGGAAATGAGATTGAAGCAAAAGAAGAGGCATATATATATTCAAATGTCCAATGTCCTTTTAGTTGACATCATCTTTCTAAAAGCGTAAATAGGCCTGTTAAACATGGACAATTGGACATTTTGAATGTCAAATGTTCAACTAAATTCTTAAGATGCTTGGATATTTTTGAGGATTGAGGCAAAGAGTGGAAAGCTTTTGATGTTCTTTTGGCCAAAATCTCACTAGTTGTCACCATAACATATTTTGAGTATCTTCCAATATCTTTGAATCATCAATGAACTTTTTGTACTCCAGATAAACGGATATTGTTACTGGGTTTTGCACATGCTTGCCTTCAGTTCTCGATTGCAATCTTCTGGATCCTGTGGGCCCCAACATTGGTGGTACGATCATTATCAATTCCCTTAACTATTCAATACTGTTATCTCAATTCCTCGTAATTCTGGAAGTAATTGTATCATTGCTGATCATTTATCCTGATTTTGTTTGAAATTTGATGTTCTTATATTGATAAAAATAATAATTAATTAAAGTGTCAGACATCAACACTGACCTGTTTTATCATATGATAATAGTTCAAATATGCTCTGCTCCTGGTAAATCATGCATCACATGTTAATAGCCGTTTAAGATCAATCATTTACATAAGATGTGGAAGGAGACAAAGCCTTCCTGATAAGTGACTGTGGCTTGATATGAAAGCATGATGCAGGAAAAAAGACAAATGCTGAGCAGCATGTTAATCTATGTATCATACAACAGGTTTCTTTTGCGGTGCAATTAATCTGTGTCACTAAAGAAGATTTTAATCATTTACTGATTTATGTTAGGAGATGTTTAGTATCTATACCCTTCAGTGCCTTCTCTCATTTTTTAATTATATTACCAAAAATAAGTGTGTTGGTAAATTGAAGATGGCTCCTTTTCAGAAAAATGATATTGAACTCTTCCAGGGTTTTCTTTTACAACCATGGAAGAGCTTAAACTGATTTTGCATGACCATTGCCTAGTAAGAAACAAACTGCTGATCAGAAAATATTATGATTTTTATATTGCATGTGAGTTTAGGCTGATGGACGAGAAGTGCATCTAGGATTGATATATCCATGCCTAATGGGTGCAAGAATGCTGGGAAGCACTGTGTTTCCATGGTTATTGAGTGGTCCATCATCACTTCGGATTGAGGATTGCCTAGTATATGCATTCGCTGTACTGGGGCTTGCCTTGTCTATTGTAGCTTATGATTATCAGGTACGCATGTCTTTGTCTCTTAATCTGGTTCTAAGTTAGGTGGCCATAATTCTTGCTGTTAACTGGAAATGCAGGAAATTGGAGTTTTAGTGTCATTGTTTAGCCTATTCCATGCGGGTGTGGGCCTGATTATACCTTCACTTGCAAGATTGAGGACCATGTAAGCTAAAGATGTGTCTTTATTATTTATTTAATCATTACTGATAGTGTCTCTTATCAAGCATATTAAATTTGGTTTGTGTTTTTCTTAATTTGTTCATAGTCATGTACCAAATGAATTGCGTGGAGGGATGATAAGCCTTTCTCTAGCACCTGCAAATGCAGCTATTCTGTTTTTGCTGATACTAGTACGTTTCTCTAACCCAAAATAACTTGAGCACTTAGCTTGATCATCCATTCATTTCCATACGCGAGGGTCACTGTGGGGCCAACCTTTGGAAGCCCCATGATGACTTCTTGAAGAAATGTTCACTGCATCACAACTCTTTGTACTGTCTGCCCTGGTCTTCACCATTTACAATATTGGACTTGCCACCTTTGACACATTTCAGAGAGGCTATTACCAGAAAATAGAGAATTCAACAATTGTGGCACTCGCTGCTCTTGGGCTTTTCATGGCATCTGGTTCCATGCATTTGTTGAAGCGTTGGGGAAAGCAGCCGTTTCAGAACTGGCACAAGTCATAATTTCCAGAAGCTCTGTTGGATACCAAGCACCAAAGTTGATTTCGTTATGGTGTCCAACATCTGTTTTTGATTTATTAACTGAAAGTTGAAAGAGTGATCTTTTCTGCTCTGAAGACACAATTGAAGTCAGCAAAAAAGGTATGCAATTTCTCCATTTTTCTGTTTTTTACCTTTTTTTTCTTCAAAATTAAAAAGAAATTGAAAAAAGATAAAATAAAAAAATGCGACTGAAAAAAATTTGATGGCCTTGAAAATGTCTTCTGGAAGGCTAGGAGGAAAGGGGAATTGGTTAGATATTTTTGGTTTATTGAATTTTATTGCGAAATTGAGAAATGTGTTTCACAGGCAACACTGGTATCTCAGCAGCTGTGTCAGCCAGGAGGCTTATCTACGTGAAGTTACAATTTACAGAGAGCAACAAGTTAATGAGCTGAGAGTGGTCAAGAAGTACATGCCAGACATATGTGATTAATTTAGGTTTGAACGAGAACCTGAGGAGCCATCTTTTGATGGCATTATTTATTTATTTTTTTCCCGTGAGAATTCTTGACAGCAAAACTGGAAAAAATACATGAGAAAAAAGGATGATGCTCAAAAAACAGTTCGCGTGAGTTGAAACTGACAGGAATTTCAAGACTTGCTAAGCTTCATTATTCAAGCAAGGCACTATATACAATTGATGCAACAGCTGCTTGATTGCATTTCTAGAGTTTCATGCTAGTTTACTGTCTAAACCAAAACAGTTTTTTGTGATCTTCCATAATAATTGGCACGGTCATCATACAAGAATTGCCCCGCACTGATATTTGTTCATAACTGGAAACAGTCGTGAATTTAGGAATATATATATATATATATTTTGTTATCATTTTACCTTCTACTATTTGTTAACTTCATTCTTGATAGGAGTTCACTGTGATGAATTAAACTTTAGTTGCTATATCGATGGGTGTCTACACAGGACATTCAAGAAGCCAGTGCTATCAGAACTCAACCTGACTGGTCAGTATAATAGACGAGCCAGACACTCAGCTGGTTCAGTTCCAATGAAAAATTGTTTACGTAGTCCACCCGGTGTGAATACGATGAATTTAACAGAACCAATAACCTGTTTGACACAATTTAGTTGTTGGGTTTTTTTTTTTTGTCCGGTCAATCTGATTTCCAAATTTGTGATGATGACCGCACCTTCCTCTCCCCCTTCTATCAAATGAAAACGAAAGAACTGTTCTATTTTGAGAAAAGGGATGAGAAAATTCTTCGATTATCAGACAGGACGTAGAGAAATGGAGATCCGTGTTTGAGAATTCATTTTGAAGTTGAGAGGTTGTAGATTTTATTGTTGGAAGAAAACATGATGTTTGTTGACTCATTCCTTAATTAAAGAGATGGCACTGATAGGGGCTGTTACCCTGTTTATACTGAATTTGATCCCTAAAGGTATTTATCACGAACAGAGAAGATGTGAAAAGAAGGATGGGAATGGACGAGGTGGTGACGGTCTCACCAATGGCAGTGGTGCCAACGCTGCGTTTGTTAGCATATGCGTGTCCCACCACGAGGTCATTAGCTGTCAGACCAGGCGACCTGAGACGTGGGACCTCCCCTGATTTAAACTCCGGTCGGCTCGTTAATGATAGGCATGGCATGGAACTAAGAGCTCCATCGGCGGAAGAGCATTCCGTGAAGTTGACTAACACAACATCTATTTTTATCAAAATCGTGTTATTATTTTTTAAAATATTTTTATTTAAAAATATATTAAAATAATATATTTTAAAAAATTATTTTTAATATTAATACGTTTAAAATAATAATACTAAAAAAATATTAATTTTAAACAAAGAAAAAAAATAGAAACATTTTAATTTTTTTAAAATATTTTTAAAATACAAAAACAAATAACCACCGTATTCGAACAATTTTCTCGATCATCTAAAATTGCGATGTAACATGAGAGATTACTCTTACAAACATTTTACAATCCCAAAATATAGCATCAGCAAAGATCCTTTCCTAGAAGAAGCATAGGTAAAACAGCAATAAACAATTTAAACTTGTACTTGATCTCTAATCCACTTAGTAGCCACCCACTTCTCCCCTTTGATTACATGACAGCTTGCATGAAGAGATGCCTGCCGAAAAAAAATAAAAATATAATTCATCACTGCCATATGAACCAATATGGAGAGCTACAATTCTATGCAATTATCCTGAAGTGATTTCTAATCTTAGCAATGTTCATCAACTAAGATCTTCCCTTTTAACATGTTCCACGTATTTTCAAGATTAAATGATAATAAATTGGAAAAAATCTCTCTCGTTAACTGAGTGTTCAGGAGAATACAGGTTATAAACTCTGTAGCAAGCATCCTTATGAAACTTGCCAAAGGCTTTGCACTGAAACGGAGACACAGACACATAAAATATGCAAGTGGGCAAGAATGTTGAACAACTGACTTGTAATATGCAACCAAACCGGAGCACCAACTTTCCCACAGTTTCTCTCTATGTTTTTCTTTTTCTATTTGGAACAGTACCCTCAGCCACAGCTCTGCAGATATTCTGAAAAACCTAAATGTTTTAATTCCCACGTCTTGAGCTTGCTGCTCAATATTAATGCACGCTGATTACCGCTGGTCCATTTGAAAGAAATCAAGATTTTCGTATCCGCTATTCATGGACTCGTGAGTTCCATGCAGTTTTCATTTGCACAATCTGCCTGTGCCCCTTTTCCTCACCAGCATAATTCTCATCAAAGCTATCTAAATGGACTGATAATTCTCATCGAAGCTATCTAAATGGACGGATTCTACAAGCATATCTTTGTAGACGTCCAAGGTTGTTCTGCAAAAGATATATGATTTCACTGTTGATCTAAGATTGAAAACGCTTGGCTTTGAGTGAAAAGGCTATCAAGACATCGGCAGCGTCATCCTCGACAATCTCCCTTCTGTTGAGCCTACTGTGCATCTTAGTGATAGAGATTACACGAACAAATTAGATGACTCAAACTATCGGCTTTTTGACGTGTACAGAGTTTAGAAAACTCCGATGCTCGGCTCAGAATATTGTGGAGGGACATTTTATGCCTAAATGAAAAGTTGACAGAGATGAGAATGAGTGAAGGGAACAGTTACCGGATCAATTGTATTGTTAGGGAATATTGAGTAGAATAGAATTGCATCCCCTTGATGTGGTTTTACCCTTAAACCGTTGCATTTCTGGGCATCATATCCTTCAAAGTTTTCGTCATTCTGCACTCAAAGAAAAAAGAAAGAAAGAAAGAAATATCTTATTTTACATGAACACAGTTAGCTCAATTAAGAATATATTGTACATTGAGTTGAAGCCATGAAGATAAACCGAATCATTTGTCTAGAAAGGAAAACATAAAAAGGGAAGGGAGGTGTGCAAGTCTTGTTACCTCAATCGGAAATGTGGTCTCCCCGCCTTCTTCAAAATTAGATAGATACAGCAAGAATGTGGCCACCTGAATAAGAAAGTCTGTGTGTTAGAATAATATAATAAAGTATTTATTCTAATCATAGAGTATGAGATTTACTGTACCCTTTGGCTGGTTTGGGGTCCGTATTCCACAGGATTGAACGCATCGTAATGAGCATCATACTTTTGGCCAATCTCATAGCGCAAGACATTGAAAGCCTGAAACAGGGTGCGGTGCCATCCTTAGAAAATCTTACAATTCTATGGAGAGCATCATATTTTGGCCAGCTTCAAAAGTTTTCGCTCCCATGATTGCCTAATATTTTCTACTGAATTAAAAGAAGAGCAGAATAATGATGTTGTTGGAGATTGGTTTCCATACGGCTAATGGACACATTTTTTATGCCAAATTAAAAGAAGGAAAGGTTTAGGGTTAAGATAATGTTAAAAATTATTCTTCATCACTTTAACATGTCTAAAATCAATTATATACAAATGACAAGTTAATTTTAAAAATCCTTTATAGAAAATTTTCAGACCCAGAAATCTTGTATCTTGCATTAAAATAGTACAAGGCTTCTAAATGATTTATATAATGATGTACTAAGAAGTTAAAATTGGAATTGCATGACACCAAAGCTTTTAGAAAAAAAAATATCTTATAATTTATAGGTTTAAACCACATTTGCACTTATGCTTGGGTTTTTTTTTAATTGTTAGATAATATTGTTAGTTTATATGTTTTATAACTTATCAGTTGTATACACGTAATATTATCTATGTTCATGTAAATATATTTAATTTATTAATAAAGGTTTATTTATCTTAAAAATCTCTTAAATTTTTTATTAATAAATCTAATATTTAATTAATGAATTTAGAGTAAAAACAAAGTTATTGGAACAAAAATCCTTTGTAAAAAAAATTATAAAATTGTTATAATTATGAAATTTCTTTTGTATCGAAACATTGTTTCTAAATGTTTATGATCAATGTTCTGTTAAGTTTAGACATTAATTAGAAATATTGAGACTCATATATATTATATTCTTTTGTTTATGAAAAGAAGTAATTATTCTCATAAACTGATATATGAGAGATACCTGAAACTAATATATAGGTGCTTGTCAAATGGTATATACACTAAATTGAACCATATGAAAGTTTCACATGGAAAGATTACTTGTGTCAATGAAAATACATAACAATTGTATAAGAGATTCTTATACTTGAGATCATTAAGTTATTTTATACAGAAAATGTTATATTTTTAACGTGCTATATGTTGTTCTAATCAAGGGTAATAAATTAACAAATATTTAATATGACATGAACTATATGAAAGTATTTAGAAAATCAAGAGAGGATTCATCACCCTATATAAATTAACAAAAATATCTCATATGTTTTTAAATAATATTGATTGTAAATCCTTGCATAAGGTAAAATGAGATTTGAAAATAGTTTTAAATCTTATTCAAATAATCAATAACTATGGTGTTAAGAACAAACATGATTTGGTAGAGTTTACACACTCCATGTTATGATATTTAAATCAAAATATTGTTGATAAATAGATAATAATTACATTAAAAAACTGATTACTGAAAAGTTAAGTCAAACCATCTATGATTTTTTTAATATTTAGAAGATTATGACAAGTTTCTAAACATTGTACTTGATCTTCAAATATAAATCAATCAATTATTGAATTGAAAATAAATTAATTTATTTAATCCTATTTTATTTAAAATTGTGATTTATATTTTGACAAACTTATTAAAGAACTTAATGGGTCACACATATAAAAACTATTGGTTAAAAATTAAAATAAGATAATTAATTAAGTATGACTTGATTGCAAATAAGTTTTAGAAATTAAGGATTAAAGTGCAATTTATATAGGAAATTACAATTCTAGATCTAAGAAAATCAAGAAGGGACTCATCTTAATAAATTTATAAAATTATCCTTAAATAATATATGTGATATTATTCGGGAGATAAATTGATATTTTACTATTTATAAGCTTTTTAATTTTTTTTTATAAATAAAAAGCTATGCTTCTTATTTTATAGGAGTAAAGTACTATACAAAAATACCTAAAACATGAAACAAAATAGCTAGCACTCAAAGGTGTAGCAATCTTACTCTCCTAAAAGTATTTAAGAGATTTTTCAATGGTGATTTGTATGGATTAATATTAAAAGTAATACACTTGGATGACTTGTGGTTTGCAACAACTATTCAATGTTGAAAGGAATATATGATTTTCAAGCAATCTTTGTATAAAACCTAACTAACCCTAAATCCATCTAGCAAGATTCTTGGGACGCTTGAAAAAATTTTAAATTTATAATTTCCACTAAATATATATCTTTGAAGAAACCCAATAATATTTTGGTCTAATTTCTTTTTTCGAGCTAGTCGATTAACAATACCTATCTAGATTTATTGTATGTCTATTTAATACTTAAACATCCTTTTGGTTTTAAAACATCATGTTTTTAATTGATTTAAAACCATTTTAAAACCATCATAAATAATATAAAATGTTAGTATTTATATAAAAAAACAATTATGCAAAAACATTTTATACTCAGGTCTCTTGTAAATAAATGTTAAGGAAATTTGTTTGGGCCAATGGAAAAATAGGGATAATATCCTTTACTACCTCCTATTTTCTTCTATTTCTTGCCTTTCCCCCCTATATATCATCTATTTCTTCTAGCCTTTAGGTTTTTATGTTCATAGAAAGAAAATTGAGTTTGTTACCAAAGTTCTTGACTTAATCTAATGCAACCTTTCAAGATAGTATTGTTAGAATTCTAGAAGCTTGTTTACATAGAGATTGTTTGAGCTAAGTGACAAGTGATTTAGTTTTAAGGACAAAGGATATAATCCTTGATAATAATGTTTTCTATACCTTCTATTCATTTAAAAATTCATCGACAAGTACATTATATACATTATTCTAATTTTTAGTTCTTACTTTATTTCTATAATAATTGTATGAAGTTCATTTGTTTTATACTTACTATAATTCTACAATAGTTTAATTGATATATCTATTTTGAATCTATTATGCTCAAATTATTTAAACACCAGACAATTAATTTTTCCTATAGTACCTTAAAGCTAAATTCCTTATATTAATTGTATATTTTCTTCAAAATGTTGCTATGATAAGCATTGTTTCGACACAAAAGATTTTACCATTATGATGAGAAATCTAAAAATTTTAATATGTTGTTTCAAACCCTGAAAATTAAATTTAATTTTGAGAGTTAAATCAATTTTTATATTTGAAACCCTTTTAAAGGTATTGATTTAAATTTCACATGGAGTTCAATTTATAAAAAATAACCATATTTAAATCAGAAAGAAGACTATAATTTGCTGAAGGAATTCAATTCTAATTTGACATCGAAAATTACATCTCTTCTTTTAGCACTCTCTTCCATATCTTTTTTTCTTTAACAAAAAAACCCTTTGGCCTAAGAATATATTATATGGAAAAGTGCTAACAAGACTATCTTTCAATAGGTTAATGGTTCTTCCTAACTTTGCCAATAAAAGCTTGTGGCCATGACCATATATATATGGTCAAGATTTATAGCTTTGTTGAGTTGTTTTATAATTCAGTAAATTAAAGTTTTATTTTTTTCCTATCCAATTAAACATGTTTATTACCATAAACAATATGCTGGTACTAAAAATAATTTATGATTTAATAAGCTTTAATAAAAAGTTATAATTCCTATAAGATGAGGTACAATCACTAAAGACCAAGAAGTCTTGGAATTCAACTTGTATTTTTATAGGGGTAAACATTTATGGTCATGACATAGAGATATTTTTTAGTTTAGAGGATTACTACATATTCTAGTGTTGTGGACTTTTTAAGTATATGCTCATGCAATCTTAGTTACCGAAAGAATTTATAGTATACAATAAAAGAGTAATTCAAGTAAATTGGTGATGTATCAATTTAAGAAGAGCTTTTGATGAATTTGGATATAGAACTCCTAAAATATTGTTTAGGACTAACTCCAACAATTTCTTTTGTCCATAAATATAAGATTGCTATTTTGAGCCCTTTTACATTATATTAGAACCATAAAAACAAGAACTTAGTTGTAGATATCATCTGAAGTATACTAAGAGCCAAACAGTTATGGGATTGGAAACTGCGTTACTAACATTACAATTATTGAGAAAAAACAAAGAATTAACTAACATTAACAAGTTAAATGTCATGATTTGATCATAGACATTTGTTTAGTTGATTTTTGGATTTAACATTGCTTTAATATTTTGTTAGAGCTTTGAACAACGTATAAAAAATGATTTGGAGAAATGTTTTGTATCTGAAACATAACATTTGAGACTATTAATTTAAGCACCAACATTTAACTAAAAAGAAAAGTTTTTTTAACAAAAAGAAATGATTTCTGAATTATAGGAAAAATCGTTAAGATTGCTAATTTAACTTATTTCCAAATGTATTCCAAACTATATAATTAAATTCAATAATGTGGTTTAGTATTTTATTCTAAACATAAGAGTTAAAATAAGTTTTTAATTGAATTCAAATCACATGTAAAATTGAATTCAATTCCACATGTTATTTTGTTTATTATTATAAAAGATGTTTTTTTATTTGATCACCTTGAATTTAAAAAAATTTACTAACTAAAGATGTGTTAAAATTGTTAGATAATGAACTTGATCTTGTTATTATAGCAGTTGTGGATGAGTTGATGCACAATGGTTTTTTTTTTATGCAAAACTATATAATAAAGAATTTAAACAATATACTATATGATATGTATAGTTCCTTGAATTTGGATTAAAAATAAAAGGTTTAGGATGTTGGCATGAAAAAAAATCAAAATCAGTAAATTTCTTGAATTCACGATGATTGATACAAAACTTATAATGAGTTTCGTCTTACCCCACATGATGTTCATTCTAAAAGAATGCTTTTTAGTAAATCATTTCAAGTGATTCCATTTATTGAGAAATAATCATCATCTTGAAAAGACTTGGAAAACTATTTAGGTATAAGAAAAAAATAATAGTTAAAATCTTAATAGTACATTGACTTTGCTCATACAAGACATATTTATTATTAATAAAGATATTTTTTATATTTAATATTTATTTATATTTGATTAATGATTTTAGAGTAAAGATAAAATATTTAAGATAAAATTTCTTTGCAAATAAAGTTATAAAATTATTATAATTATGAGATTTCTATTGCATGAAAACATTGTTTATAAATATTTGTGATCGATGCACTATTAAAACTGAACATTAACTAAAGTCATTGAGATTAATATATATTATATTTTTTTATAAAAAAAAATAATTGTTCTCATAAACTAAGATATAAAATATATAAGATTTCTATTGTATTAAAGTATTATTTCTAAATATTATTACCTAGTTGGTTGAAGATCTTAAAACCTAGTATCAAATGAAAAACTAATTTATATAGCACTCTTAGCATCACTCAAAAATAATAAACTTTTTGCATATTTGTATGATGCATACGGGTGTTGGCTAAAACATGATAAGGGTGAGTTGTACTCTGAATTATTCTTATATATTGGTTTACCAAGTGAAGTATAACAAAATACTTCTAATGAAAGATTATTTATATGAATGAAAAATATAATTTTTTAAAAGAATTTTAAAAAGTTGAATTCTCTAAAGCATGCATGAGATTAGAAATTGTTTACAGTAAATAAAAACATAATTATTAGATTTAAAGAATACCCTAGGAAAAAAACTACATGAGGAATATCATCTTAGTTCTTTATATATATACACATAAATTAAGTAGTTCAAAATATTAATTTCATTAAATAGCTAAATAAATATAATAATAATTCACTAAGAAAGATTAAAATTAAAAAGTTATTTATACTAATTTAGTGATCTATCAATTTATTTTCTATTTACAAATCTTTGTATCCTTGTATGTTGGTTATAAAATTTTCATTCATGTAAGGAATTATTAAAAATTTATTTAAAACATGGTTAATAGATATATTTATGGCCAAGTTAAAAGTAAGGTTCACTCACATTTAGGATTAAGAATTTGTTGTAAAATGTTTTTCAATATAAGTATTTTAACAAGAAATATAAATATATCTAAAATCAATTATGAGTAGATAACAAATCAATCTTAAAGAACTATTAATTGACAAATTTTCAAACATAAAAATCAAGTATTCCACATTAAAAGATTACAAAACTAGATTATATAGTGATAATTTAAGAAGTTATAATTAGATATATAAAACACTATAGATTATAGGTTCCAGAGTAAAAATATTTTAAGGTATATGGGTCATGGGTTTAAGATAACTTAAGCTACATGAGCGCAAGCTTAGCTCATGCTAAGATTTATGTTAATTATAAGATAACTTTTTAATTAAGAAAAATATTTTTGGCTATAACATGAATACTACTTGATTAGATTCATTGAATTTGTCAAGTTAATTTTATATGCTTGATACCTTAATGGTGCTTTTTATAAAAAAAAAAAACATTTTATTCTCAGGTCTAAATAATAGTAAGGGATGTGTTCTTGAAGTAAGGAAAAAACAATGAAAATATCCTATAATTAATGCATGTTGTTTTCTTATGCTCCTTTTCTTTTGCCTAGCTTTTGATTCCTATGTTATAGAAAGAAAATCGAGTATTTTTTCAAAGTTTATATGCCTTCATCTTCATCGGTAGTGTAACCTTTTAAGATGCTGCTGTTATTAGAATCCTTCGAGGTTGCTGGCATAGAGGCCGTTTGGGCCTCATGACCGATAATTTAGGCTAGAGGATGTTACATTTTCTATTTCCATATGTTCATTTATAGTCTAATTCTTTTTACTTATTTTATTTCAGAAAATAATCATATAAAGTTCCTTTGTTTTATACTTATGGTATTTCTGCAGTATGGTATCTCTGCAACAGTTAACTAATAGATATATATTATTTTGTTTGTAATTTTTTAGCGTTTATTTGAATGCAATATTAAATTAATTTGGCTACATGCTTAGCGTTCCTATGCGCGTATTGTTTTTACAGTAAACAATTAATTTTTCCTTGACAGATAGACATGATTAACCAAGAAGAATACCTCTCCATGAGTACTTGGAATCATGGTGGCCCGAGCAATTTTTTCCTCGATGACTTGTAAGACTCCAGCTTGGTCTTCGGAAGAAAAAACAAACATGCCAGAGCTGTTCGAAAAGCGAGTCTCGGTTAAAAACATCTATAACGACACCGACATCATCTCTACTATTGTTGATGCAACATTATTTACCTTGTTCTGATTCCTTTTGTGGTTTCTGCTGTTTCCCCCTTCCGTAAAGCCAAAGTTGAAGGCTGAAGGCTTGGCTTTGCCATATTAATTATGTGCTGACACTGCTCTGCGGTTATAAAACCTGGATAGTATAGTGCTCGCGGTCTCCAGCTTAAAACCTGTACTCAGAACATAACGAGATTAAGAAGTACGGAAAATGAGATTAATGTGATGATCAACTGGGCATTTGAAATTTATTGATACAACCTGAAACGGGATCAGGGTAATAAAATCATCTCCACTCTCTCCACTTGATAATAGATCATACTTGCTAATAATCTCTTCCTCCACCGATTGGAGTTGCCTTGCTCTTGCCCTCAGCCACCTTTCATCACTTGATGTACCCTGCTTTGAAATCATTACTAGTACCAGATAGAAAGCAAAGGGAAAACAAATATAGAAAAGAAGTACCTGAGAGAGAAGAAGATTTGAGGCAAACAGGCCGGCAATAAAGAAAAATGAGCATGAGAGAATCAGAGCAGGGAAGCCTAAGTTTGGTTTCTTATAAAACCTCCAGTTTTCTTTACAAGCTTTGCCTCTCATGCTTTAACAATTTTTTGTGTTCAGTGATCACTTGCTAGCTGTGTATGAGTGTTTTCTTTCCCCTTTTATGTTGGGATACCTTCTCTTCTCTTCTCTTCCCTCTCTTCCTCTCTCTCTCTCTCTCTCTCTCTAGCAGAATGTAGCTAGGTTAGTGAATTTGTCTGTGTTTGGCAGCTAATTCTTAGAGCCAGAAAGGTATATGGTACACGAGGTGGTGCTCAAATGACTCACGCAGGAAATTGTAGAAAGGGAAGGTGAGTTATTGCATTGCAGAATTTGTCGTCGATTTGGTAAATTATTCACAGATTTTACCAGGACAGGAATGTCCGTTTCCTCAAAAGGAAAAATATTCTCATCTCATTACCACATGCTGTCCCCTAGTAAAAAGCCCACAGGATTTTGTCACTTGCTTTCTTGGTTTCTTTCAAATTTTTATTCTAGGTCAAAATGCACTTGATGGTCAGAATGACAAGAGAGGCCTACTGAACTGGATTCTGCCGTCAAGTACCATGATACTAATAATCACTATCATGTTCATGCACATGGATGTATGTGACCCATGAGTCGAAAGTTATAATAATCATGGATGCATGGATGAATAACACTTGCATCATAATGAGATTTTGATCGTAAGTTCTTAATAATTGGGTGTGAAAATGTAGCCGTTGGCCAACAGAAGTGGGATTTTAAAGTTTGAGTCTTTTTAGGATTCCATGCATGTTTCACCATGCATTTGCCGTCAAGCAATATGCTTTATATTTTTTTTGGTAGTTTATTTTAATTATTTATTATTTTTTATATTTAGAAAAAACTTTAAATTGCTTTCCAAATTAAATTATAATAGTAAAAAACTACTATAAAAACATAAAAATTTCACTTAATCAATATTTAATTTTTTTTCCGATGATATTCTAGTTATTTTACTATATAATTAAAATGAAAAATTATTTATTTATTTTTATTTCATTTGAAAATAACAAATGTAACATATGAAAAGATTTCAATGCTCCGCAAATTATTGTCAAGTCTTTTAAATAGAAAATAAAAAAATCATTATTTTATTTTAATGAATAATATTTTTGAATGCACATCTATGATGACTTCATAATATATTTTAGAATTTTTTAATATGTCGTGCACTATAATGTTACTATTTTGTTATGTATATTATTTTATTATTTAAATTTAAATTATTATGATTGACTAATTTAAATTAAAAAATTTATAAGATGTTAAATAATTTACTTATGATCTTTAATTCCTTCATTCCTAAAATTACATGTTTTATATAATTTAAGTAAAAAAAATAAAACAAGAATTAAAACATTACATCTAACTTTTTTTAGAACGGTGCTGAAGTCATTACAGAAATTGTCATTTCTACTATTTCTTGTCATCATTAATGAAGAGCATACATTAAATAATAAACATTCATAAAGAACATACCCTCGTTATAAAAAAAGGTCAAGTAGTGGGAATAACAAGATAGTCAGATGGTTCAGCAGTACTCCTTTCTTTCTTTTTTTAAGTAAACATAAACGTGAAATCTATTAAATAACATAAATAGCTAAAAAAGAAGGAAAGAAAGAAGAATGAATACATTATGTATAATTTCTTCAAGTAAATAAAAACAGTGTATAATTTGATTAAGATTCGTGTATGCATTATATATTTATTACTGATATTTTTAAGTATGTTTTTAAATAAAATAAGAAGTGTTTTTTTTTTAAAGTGAAAACTAATATCTTTATATGTTTCACGTCGAAAATCAAGCAATAATGTATAAAAAGTCTTGCCAAACACATATTTGGTGATTTTATATTTTTAATTATTTTGCTTTCATGAAAAGATGATAAATGCTAAAAAAATAACTTGGCCCATCAATCTTTTAGTGTTTGTTTGTTTGATGCCACATAACAAATAATATGTTTAGATATTTAAAGTAGGGGTAAATTATTATTTAATTTATATATTTTTAATAAAATAATTGTAGAATCAAAAGTTTTTATATATATATATATTAGATTAGTGACTAATAATTTTTAGTTTATTATAACCAGACATGTTAAACATCAAAATATTTTTAAAAAAATTTAGAGTTCATACAAATTTAAATCTATAAAAATGAAAATTAAGTAATAACTCAAGGAAATTATATTTTCAACATAAATATAATAATAAAACACTAGTACACATACTAAATGTATATCCAGACTTATAATTATTATTAATTTAAAGTCTAGAATTCATACATGTTTAAATTTACAAGCATATAAAATAATAATTCATGACAAACATGTTTTCAATACAAATATAATAAGAGAATATAATAAGAGAACAATAGTATGTATACTAAATATATATCCAGACTTATAATTATTATTAATTCAAAGTTCTAAAATGCATACAATTTATAAAACTATCTATGCCTAAATTAAAAAGAATTATGATACTTGTTTGTTGAAGTACTTTAAACTAATAAGATTTTTGTTGTTGTTGTCAAGGATAAATTATTTATCTTAAGACTTTACTGCTTCTTACTTGTACAAATAGGATGTTTGGAATATACCCACCATGATTGTAATAACACTATTTTGATTTAGATGCACTTCTAAATAATATTTTTAAAATAAAAAATATAAACTCAAATATTTCTCAATAATACAAAAAGCTCTAGATTTTGCAGGAAAACAAAAACTTAAAATGAGAAGAAATAATAAAATATGAGGTTAGAAAGAGTATTTAAAAATCTAAAATATTCAAATTGAAAGCTCTTGTTTCAACCCTTTTTTATAGTGAATTTTGGAAGTTAAAAGGTTGAAGAGTTTATAAGAATTAATTCCCATTATTTTTTACCTTTGATTAACTATCGTAAATTAAGAATTAAATTTAGAAAAACTAAGGATTTTTTAAATAGAAAAACAAAGAGTTCTTTGAGATTATTTTCTCATTCATCTATAATTTATTTAAATCATATTATTTAAAATAAATTTTCAACAATCTTCCAAATGAATATAAATTGTCTCATTAGTTTGAAAACAATTTATATATTTGTTTAAAGATATACATTTGGTAAATTATATATCATGATATAGCTTTTGAATTTAAACATTTTTTAATGAAATTCTATTAGATTTATATGGATAAGTAGTGAAACTAAGCTTACCCTTTTAACACTTTGGAGCAAAAACATATTTTATTATAGGAATAAGTAAGAAATAATAATTTTTTAATGCTATCAAGAATGTTATATAAATTAGTTTTCTATTTTAATCTAAATCTTGAAATCTTTAATCAACTAGGTAAGGTTACCATTATTATACTCTTTCATAAATTAAAGGTTTTAAAATTATTCTCCTTGATAAAATTATACACAAGCTTTCTTGACGAACCTTGGTTAAAGAATCCAAATATTTTTTTTGACTTTACATAGTCAATAAAAATAATTTCATTTGAGAGTAAGTATTTAATAGTATTACACACACACACACTACTTTTTACCTTTTCAATTAATGATCAATTATCATAATGGACATAAATAAATGACATTGGTTTAAGAAATTTTAAATCTGTTGGCTTCCTCTCCAACTTTATCAAGAATAATAAACTCTGATTTCATCATAAATCTAACAATATATATTTGTTTAGAGGATTTTCATTGCACAACTTCTCCATCAAGTAATAAGACATTCACTTATAGATTTTGGAACCTTTGTGTTGGATATCTAATTAGTATCATTATATCCTTATAGTATGGTTGCGTAACTAGTGTAAACCTATAATCAAAGGTGAACCTCCAATACTTGATGATATGACATGACCAAAAGATTGATATCTTCTTCTAAGTACAAGTGCGTTGAAGTAATAAATAACCCAACAAGACTGGGGTCGAATCATAAGGAGGTTAACTGTATAATTATAAATAATAATAATATAACAACAATAACAACAACAATAGTAGTAGTAGTAGTAATAATAATAATAATAATAATAATAAAAAAAAAAAGAAGTTGATGAGAATTTTGAGATGGAAGATGAATGTGAGGATCAAACAATGATAAAAATAAATGTTAAGGTTAGAAGATCCACTAATGGTATTTCAAACAAGTATAAAGTAAATTCTTTTTATTACTCAATTGAAAACTACACACAAAGAAGGTTCCAATCGGATTATAAATAGTTAACATAATTACATTAATTATCTTATTCGAATAATACTAATACTTGTAAATGTTGTCAAACATTCATGATTATAAATTATGTTAACAACAAATCAAGTTCTTTTTATAGCACAAATGTATGTTGCACTATGCGATTGAGTTATAAAAATGCTAAGTATTTGTTGTACCAAGTGTTATACAACATAAATATAGATTAACCATTTAATAAGCAAAGTATTGAGAGTGAACAAGATAACAAATACAAAACATATTAGTATCAAATATTAAATTCCATGTTAAGTTTATACTACACTTATTCTTACACTATTAGTGTAACCTTTTCACCTTTACATAATGAACTTAGCTAAACTTAATGAAAGAGAGAAACATAAATAAACAAGATAATCAAATAAATAAGATAAATGTTAATTAAGTAAAGGAAAGGAATTCAAAGGCATAAACAAGATATTAATAAAAGCAAAAATTAAGCATTATAAAAATACAAAGAGAGAAAGAAAGAGCATGATCTTGATTTAGAAACCAAGATGCCTAAATGTATCCCAAATGCCTCCTTTTATACACCATAATTAGAAACTATTAATTTGATAACTAATTATTGAGTGGGTAGCCATATCTTGACTTGATAACAACCTTTATTTTTTTGTCTACAAAAAATATTACTAATAATATCAGAATTTGAACCAACCTTACTCATGAAAGTTTTAGAAAATTATAGCAGGTTTCCAGGTAAAAAAAAATAAAATTTAAGGTCATTTGGACTTCTAAAACTCGAAATTAGGGCTGAACACTAAATAGTGTTTGAGTTGTAAGACAATTTCAAACTTCTTTGTTGTTTTTAATATTTGGACTTCCAAACAGTAGAATTAAGTCTTGCCTTCATGAAATTTTAGGCCTATGTCTTAGCTTTCCATCCATATATAGCAGACCCAAATCTAAGTTCTATAGCTCTAGTTATAATTAAATTACCGAATAGTGTTCCAGTTTGTACTAAATCAACATCTCTTTTCTAAACTTCACCCTCTCTTTCTCCTTTCAATTTCAGTACTTCAATTCATGAATTAATCCTTTCATTTATATGATAGGTCTGTATTTAGAATGAATATTTACTATAGATTAAAAGTATCTTATGGTATCAGACTTGCTATTATAAAACATGCTTTAGTTAAAGAGCTATTGATACTTCAAATGTAAAATGATGATATAAAACTTTGATAAAAATACATTTTTAAGTACTAATCATTTGAGTACTCTTTTTATTATGTTTTAATGATCCATACTTTAATTACTTATAAATCTACTCAATTTACTAACCGAGCAAGTAATATCAGACCTTGTGCAATTCATAACACATAATAGCCTTTTAATTATTTAAGAATATTTTAATTAGTTTATTCCCTTACTTTTATTCTTGTACACATGTACACTTATATTAATTGATATTTTAGCAATGCTATTTTCACCTTTAAAAATTTTATTGAGAATTTTCTCAACATAATAAGATTGAACTATACTAATCCATTATATGTTGTAGAAATTTTTATTTTTAGTATAACTTCTGCAACACCCAAGTTTTTTGTGTCAAATTTGTTAGTTAACACTTTTTTAGTGGACTTGATCATTTGTTTATTGCTGACCAAAATCAGCATATCATTCATATAGAAACATATAATGATATAATTTTTATTTATGTTTTTCACATAAACACATTTATCAACTTTATTGATTCTGAACTTACTTGAAAATAAATACTTAAATAATGTTGATTTTATAATACTATTAGGATGAATATCCTATATACTTGATTTGTGTACAAGAAGTTAATATACTTTATTATTGTATGCATATCTGATAAATATATAGTCCATAGTCTTAAGTTCATTTTAACTTTTTTAGGATCAAATATTGTTAACTTTGCAAGACATTCCCACACTTTGAGGTATTTGTAAGAGGGTCTTCTATATTTTTATAATTTATATGTGTCTTTTTCTAACTTTTTATGAGGTATTTTGTTAAGCAAATAATTGACAGTTGAAATTGCCTTCCCCTGCATGTTTTAAAGTGCTTCCAAACTTACTTATCAACATGGAATTCATCATTTTTCTTAGTGTTTAGTTCTTATATTTTGTAATGTCATTTGTAATGGTGAATAAAAAGTTGTAGTTTGGTGAATAATACTATTTTAGGAAAAAACTTCACCTAATAGTGTTTGTATTTTCCATCTTTATCACTTTTTATTACCTTTATTTTTTTATTAAGTTTTGTTTTAATTTTATTCTTGTAATATTTAAACATTTTAAAAGATTTATCTTTGCTTTTAAGTAAATATAATAATTTTTTCACCTCTAGTTTGTACACATTTTAAATAGTCAATATATGAGTGAATTAAACCTAATGATTCACTATTTTTAATTGTTTGAAAATAAGGTTTTTTGGATTTTGATTCTATATAAATTTCATACTTATAATTTTTCTCAAAAATCATACTTGGTAATAATTTATAGTTTATTAACCTTAACATAAAATTATAATTCACATGACCTAACTTATCATGCCATACATTATAGGACTCCATGAATAAAAAAAGAGACAATCTTATTATTATTCTCATCATTGGTTACAATGATCATTATATTAATTTTAAAAAGGCCATCATAAAGATATTCTTTTTCTACAAGCATACCACTCTTAAAAAGTGTCGCACATCACCTGCACAACGATATGGTGGTTTTTCATCTTTTACTTGATTAGTGCTTTAGTGAGAGTCGTTACCTAGTATTTAACTGAGGGCTACTAGAAAACCTGGATGCACTGGTCATTGCCAGAGATTTTAGGGTAAGGGATTGATTGTAATTAAAAAAGGTATAAGCACCCCCTAGCACATCTTATCTGAGGTAAGTTGTTTTGTGGTTTAATATGACTTGAAAATTTAAAATATTAATTAAATTTTAAGATTTTAATAAATTAGTTATTAAATCCCAAGTATATGTAAAAACATGTTCTTACACTTTCATAGAAAATATAATATAATTTTATTTATCCTTAACATATTTAACTATATTCAAATTAAACAATTAATTCTTTTAATCTTTTTAATATTTATAATTCATCAAGATAAATAAATAAAAATACAAACACACATTTCCACATCACTTTTTACTATATTTTTTCATTTTTTCTTTTCATTTCTTTTCTCACACACTACAAATTATACAAATTCAAAAAATACTAAACAAAAATTACATTAAACACTTTAAAATTACAAAACAGACCCTAAAAATCCATAACAGTGTTGCGAAACCTTTTGGACAGCAGGAACAGTGGCAGCGTGTTTTCTCCACATGCCACCGCCATTACCGTCGCAATAAGAGCTGGAAAAACATGTAGATCCAAAACGGCTTCCTCCCTCCTTCCCTTCATTATTGGTAGTGACTTGCAACAAATAAAAAATGAATAACAGCAGCCTTGTATAAATAAAAATGAATTTGGTAGGCAGCATGCAATGGTAGCATACAATGGTCTATGTAAGTTGTTGAGCTTGTGACTTGGCATAGACAATGGTCTATGTAAGTCGCTGAGCTTGTGACTTGGCATGAACGTGCGGGCTTAGGTGATGAACCTTCTAAGTTAGTAGCTGACGTAGCAGAATAGGCAGTTGGGACTGCCATGTGGATAAACAGAATGTGGCTGTATCATAGGGGCAAAATGTGAAAAAGTGGCAGCTTAGTGGGGGAGAAAGTGCTCCACTATGCCCTAGAAATTAGGGATCATGGGTAAGCCACTAAGTTCATGAAAAAGCAAGTGCTCCACTATGCCCCGAAAATGCGCGATCATAGAGATCATGGGGAGTAAGTGCCCCACTATACCCTAAAAAATAGGGATTATGGGTGAGCCTAGTAGCTCACATTTGTTTATAAATTGGCTGCCAAGCCTCTGCTGTGTAGCATGCGATTTTGTGCATAGCATACACACTTGTATTGTGTAATCTTTTGTTGATGAGATAAATAAAGGTTGAGAGGTATTCTTGTAAACTTTGGTGTGCTTGTTTGTATTTGTTCTTTGTTTACGACTTGCCAATTGTTGGAACTTTGTTGGGTGAGCGAACCACATAGTCATAGGAAACACAACTAAAAAGAGGAGGCAAGACTGAGTCTTGTTGGGACTAGACTGTCGTATTGGGTTGAATTTCATTGTGAAAAATTCAACCCTGTGATAGAAGGCATGAATAAGGGTTTGAAAGTGGAAATGAGGGGCAGCCGACCTTTATGAACAGGGAAAGGGAGGCTTGCGGCCTTGCTAAATGGGAAATGGGGCGGTCGATTCTTTTTTTTTTAGGGTTTTTCTTGTCGTCCCCCTCTTGTCAATTTTCTCCCTGTGTAAATTTCTCTCCCGACCCTTTTCTTTACTATTGACTAGTATTTATAGCTAAAATTTTGCTATATTTTCAAACTAGTCCCTTAACTTTTCTTTCCTTTTCTTTTCATTTTTTTTTTGTAAATTTTGATTTTTTGTATTTTTTATTTTTTTTTAAAACAAGCAATATCAACGTCGACTCAATAAGAAAAATTAGTGATTGTAAAATGAATGTGTTAAAAGTTGAACGTGTTTAAAATACCTTTGAAAAATTTATATTCTGCTGAGATAACGTTGAAAATGCTAAAAATGATGCAAATATATCAAAATGCATTTTTTTTGGGTTTGTCATTTTTTTTTGCTATTTTTGATTTTTTCCAAAAATTTATCAAAAACATGGGTCAAAAATTAGATAACAATAAAAAGTATAAATTTACCACTCTAAAAAACTATATTAATACCATTTTTGCTCAACAATAAGCCATATATTATGTTTTTTATAATGTTAACAACATGCAATACATATTTGAGGTTAAAAGCTTTCCAAAGGTCATCTTCAGTATGAACTTTCTAATGCTAAATACCTTGGAGGCTAATGATCTATTGATTAATACTTAAAAGTGCATTTTTATCAAGGTTTTATATTATCATTTTGTATTTGAAATATCAATAACTCCTTAACTAAATCATGTATTATAATAATAAATTTGATACCATAAGTTACCTTTAATTTATAGTAAATGTTCATCCTAAATGCAGGCCAATCATATAAATGAACGGATTGATTGACGAGTTGAAGTACTAAAATTGAAAGGACAAAGAGAGGGTGAAGATTAGAAAGGAAATGCTAGTTTAGTCCAAATTAGAACACTATTTGATAATTTGATCATAACTAGAACTGTAGAAATTGGATGTAAATCTGCTTTATATGGATGGAAAGTTAACACATAGGTTTAAAACTTTCATGGGAAGTCAAAACTCAATTTTGCTATTTGGAGGTCCAAATCTTAACAACAACGTAGAAGTCTGAATTTGTCCTGTAACCCATATACTATTCAATATTCAGCCTACATCTCGAGTTCTAGAAGTTTAAATGACCTCATTTTTTTTAAAAGCTGAGATAATTTTCTAGAACTTTTATGTGGAAGTCTGGTTTAAATTCTGATGTTAACAATAATGTTTTATTTAGACAAGAAGATAAGGATTGTCATCAAGCCAAGAAGTGACCATCCACTAAACAATAGTCATCAAATCAATAGTTTTTAATTTTTTCATATAAAAGGAGACATTTGTCATACATTTAGGCATCTCGGTTTTCAGATCAAGATCATACTCTTGCTTTCTCTGTTTGTATTTTTGTAATGTTTAAGTTTTGCTTTCACTAATATCTTATTTATGCCTTTCATTTTTTTTCTTTTACTTAGTTAACTTTTATTTTATTTATGTTTTATCTTGTTGACACGACGAAAAGATTGATGTCTTCTCCCAAGTGCAGGAGTGTCGAAGTAATAAATAACCCGGCAAGACCGGGGTCGAACCACAGGGAGGTTATTGTACAAATTATAAATAACAACAAGACAACAACAACAACAACAACAACAACAACAACAACAACAACAACAACAACAACAACAACAATAACAACAACAACAACAACAACAACAACAATAATAATAATAGTAGTAGTAGTAGTAGTAGTAACAACAATAATAAAGAAAAAGAAAAAGATGAGAACTTTGAGATGAAATATTAAAGCAAGGATTAAACAATGATAATAACAAATGTCAAGGTTAGAGGTTCCACTAATGGTATTTCAAATAAGTATAGTATAAACTCTTATTATTCAATTGGAAACCACACACAAAGGAGGTTCCAATCATATTATAAATTGTTAACATGATTACATTAGTCATCTTATTCAATTAATGCTAATACTTGTAAATTTCGTCAAGCATTCATGATTATAACTTATGTTAACAACAAATCAAGTTCCTTTCATAGCTCAGGTGTCGGTTATACCATACATTATGGGCTATGAAAGTGCCAAGCATTTGTTGTACCAATTGTTATACAACATAAATCAAGATTAATCATTTAACAAGCAAAGTATTAAAGAGTGAACAAGATAACAAATATAAAACATGTTAGTATTAAACATTAAAGTCCATATTAAGTTTATACCATACTTATTCTTACACCATTAGTGTAACCTTTTCACCTTGACATAATTAACTTAGCTAGACATAATGAAAGAAAGAAAAATAGATAAACAAAATAAGAACATAAAAGTTAACTAAAGAAAGGAAAGGAAATGAAAGGCATAAACTTGATATTAATGAAAACAAAGCATAAAGAATACAAAGAGAGAAAACAAGAGCATGATCTTGATCTGGACACCAAGATGCCTAAATGCATGGCAAATGCCTCCTTTTATAGGCCAAAATTGGGAACTATTGATTTGATGACTAATTGATGAGTAGATGGCCAACCCTTGACTTGGTGACAATCTTTATCTTCTCTTGTCTGCCCAAAACGTCATTGATGACATTAAAATTAGAGCCACTTGAAAACATGAAAGTTCAAGGCAATTGTCTCAGCTTTCTTGTGTAAAACATTCAGCTCATTTTGACTTCTAGAACTGCAGATATGGCCAAAATACTGAACAATGCTCGGGCTGGAGGACAGATTTGGGCTTCTCTGTTGTTGTAACAATTTGGACTTGAAAATGACCTTTTTAGATCTTAGACTTAAATATGAGATCTATAGCTCCAGATATGACCCGATTACCGAACAGTGTTCCGGTTTGGATTGCACCGACATCTCTTTTCTAAGCTTGATCATCTCTTTACCTTTGCAATTGAAGTTCTTAAAGTCATCAATCAATCCTTTCATTTATGTGATAGGCCTGCATTTAAAATGGACATTTACCACAAATTAAAGGTATCTTATATTATTAGATAGATTATTATAAAACATACTTTAGTTAAGGAGTTATTGATACTTTAAGTGCAAAATGATGATATAAAACCATGATAAAAATGCACTTTTGAGTACTAATCACTTGTTTATATATATATATATATATATATATATCTTTCATTATGTTTAGCTAAGTTTATTATGTCAAAATGAAAATATTACACTAATGGTGTAAAAATAAATATAGTGTAAACTTAATATGGACTTTAATGTTTGATACTAACATGTTGTGTATTTGTTATCTTGTTCACTCTTAATACTTTATTAGTTAAATGGCTAATCTAGATTTAAATTGTATAACACTTGGTACAACAAATACTTGGTGCTTTCATAACCGAATCGTATGGTGTAACCGATACTTGTGTTATGAAAGAAACTTGATTTGTTGTTAACATAAGTTATAATCATGAATGCCTAATAACATTTACAAGTATTAATATTATTCAAATAAGATAATTAATGTAATTATATTAACCATTTATAATCTGATTCGAACCTTTTTTTTGTGTGGTTTTTAGTTGAATAATAAAACTTTATACTATACTTATTTGAAATACTATTACTGGATTTTTTAACCTTATCATTGTTTAAGTCTCACATTGATCTTTTATCTCAAAGTTCTCATCAACTTCTTCTTCTTTTATTATTACTATTATTATTACAATTACTATTATTATTGTTGTTGTTGTTATTTATAATTTATACAATAAACCTCTTTGTGGTTCAACCCTGGTTTTACCGGGTTATTTATTACTTTGACACTTTTACACTTGAGAGAAAATATCAATCTTTTGATCGTGTCAGTTATCTAGGTATAGGTTTTCTCCATACACTTCTTTATAAGTGAAAAACATCATATTCTTAATGTATACATGTCTTTTAGCACTAGTGTTAACTTACCATTACTCATGATTGTTGATTAGCTTGTCTTAAAAAGCAACACAAAACAAGTTCATTTTTTAAACTTTATTTGTGAAGTGATCAACCTCGATGACATTGGCCTGAGAAATGTTTTTCTTAGAATATCCTTGTTGACCCTTATTTTTATAATCATTGGCTAAATGTCTAATCTTGTTATAGGTAAAACACTTTTCATTGAAGTTTTTGGCAATTCCTTTCTTTTTTTTTTTGGTTTTTTTATTATAAGACTTTATCTCCTATTTCATAAATTTTGCTTTTAGAGCACAGAAAAGTTGGTTTCCTTCTAGATGACTTATTGTCATCTTTTATTCTTATCCTTAAAATGAGGTATTCAATTCTCAAGCATTGGGTGAAGTTTCGGTTACTCATAGTCTTGGTGCCTCAATACAGATTATCAATATGGGCTTAATTCCAAACATAATCTTAACTTTTTTGGAATTCCAAACATAATCTTAACTTTTTTAAAAAAAAGTTGATTTGACTGTAGGTCTCTAGATCTTTATATTTATAAGGTTTTCATTATAAAGTACAAATAGTATAAATCCAAGGCAATTTAACTTTTGATCTCCAAGTTAAGCCTTTAATTTCATCATCTACTACATTACTCCAAATATAAGGTTAAGTTTGTGATATGCTCTCTCAATATTCTTCATATGTGTTAGTAAATGATTCAATATACCAAGTCTTATCTCATTCAAACCTTTTATCTCTGCTAGCATAGATGATCCATAATCTAAGCTATTTATATCAACTTGGTAGTTCTTTGAAGTGATTGTACTGTGAGTTTCATAGGCAATATAACATCATGATTATAAATTAAAGTAAATGGTAAAGTTCTTAATATAGTCTTCTATTAAGTCCCCTAAGTTTACAATACTTATGATAATGCATTATATCAAGTCTTATGATTACATATGCATTATGTCCCTTAAGTAAATGGTTGATACTACTTCCACATTTGATTATGCATAACAAGACTATTATACAAGTAGTGATAGTTTTCACGAGTCCAAATATATAAATGATTTTTTTCTTAATAAGTTTAATTATAGTTTCTTTGTTGATCGATCAATATAGAATAAATTTAACCCATTTGGTAAAGCAATTTTTTGCTTAAAAAATATAGTTATGTTTACTTGATACATGTGGGTGTATTTTGCTAATAATATCCATTACTCAATCCTCTAAAAAGCCATATTTGACAATTGTATTAACTTTGTTTGATGGTTCGTACTAGATTAGACCAAATTGGTGACATCCTTTCACATAACTAATACAATTCTTAGTTATACATGACCAATGAATTCATGATTAACCATATCATATAAATACCTAATTAATAGACTCTATAAAGTTTTTCATGAACCTCAATCATAACCAATATTTTTTTATGTTAATTATCCGAGTAAAATTATAATTTTATGTCTCTTATATAACATATTTGCTATGAGGATTAATTGGTCACTACTGATATGAAAGATCTTAATTTTTTTTATAAAAGGTCTCATAATTTTTTTTTGATTCATTCTCTCAAATCCTTTTATGAATCAAGAACATTATTGGTTTTTAAGACCATTTATCTATACTTGATAGAAAATTTTAGCAATGGTTTTGTACGGTTGTCTTGTATGTTTTTTTTACTATGAAATTATATAATATTTTGCTTATCATTACAATCCTATTGCATATCAATAATAATTGATCACATAATAATGCTTACATTGATGATGTAATGATTGTTAAGAGCCAATTTATAACTAGATCTATTTTGAGCCAAGTCATTACCTTCTATAATGTTTCCAGTAAAAAACAAAAAATTAAATTAGAAAACCTTTCAATAAAGCTTTTAGTCACTTGATGTTATGGAGTTAGTGTAAGATATTTACACTTATATTCACTAACAAACTAGTTTATTTTAAATATAGAATCTCCTGCTACTTTGATAGATTATAATTCTAGGAGTATATCCATACCTATTATTAAAACCTTATATTCAGCTTAATTATTAGTATAATAAAAATTAAGTCAAATAATAAGATCATCTTACTATATATTAGATAAATTATTATAACCCTCACATCTACCTTATTCCAATCCATCAAATCATAATTATCATGGAAAAAGTTCAGCCATAAAAAATTCATGGTCGATATAAAGCAAGGTGATTAAAGCTTGGTTTTTAACTACTTTTTATAGTATGTAATTTAAATTCAATTCAAATAATGCTAAAGTTCACATTCCAATTTGACCTCATAAGAAAAGTCTAGAAAACTTCCAGTTAAATTTATTTTATAAATAATATACATGTCTATTGATAATATATACTAGTGAATTTTTACACAAGAAAAAACTATAAAGATGAGTAGAGCTTTTATATATATATATATATATTAAAGTATAATGTTCTTTGACATTTAACAATTATAAGAACATGATTAAAATAATAGAAAACTTGCTAATATCCAATTTTATTTTTCAAAGTTAACATGCTACTAATTAACTTGTATGAAGAAGAGATATACCTTAAAAGCATTTACGATGCCATTACTAAAGGTTTAGTTAGATAAGTTTTATATCTTCAAAAACAAAAATTATTGTTTTTTAGTCTATTAGAACTCACATGTTCTATTTTCTATTAATTTAAATGGTTAGATATTTTTTAAAGTGTTTGATTTAAAACTTATATTTGTTTTTCCAATAAAACACTATTCCTTCTTGTTTTAGTAAGTATATGCTTTTATAATGACATTTTTCTTTTTTAATCCATCTTTATGCCTTGTTGATGCACCACAAACCTCAAATAATTATCTAAATTATACCAGTAGTGTTTTTTAATGGGTTCATTTTTAAATTATGCATCCTTGTATGTTCTAAAAAAACATATAACTCATAAAAAAGGTTAGCTTGAACTTTGATTTTATCATAATATTATTAATATAAACAGATATGTTATGGTTGATCATGTAATGCAAAAATTAGATTCATTTCCTTTAAGTAGCATCAATGTTTTTTAAACCAATTGACACTACCATTTATTAATACATCTTTAATGCATCAGGACATCTAAAATCATTTTAAACATTTCTTCTAACACAATAAAGATCTTATTAGAGCTTGAATGATCATTTATGAAGCTAATAATTCCATCATCGACTATAAAATTGATCAACATATCAACCATTGTCATTAGATATTCATTTTTTAGAGTTGCAAGATTAAGATTTTTAAAATCTATATATTTCCTCAACTTGCCATTCTTTTTTAGTACTCATATTATGTTAAATATTCATTCAACATATTTTATTGATTTAATAAATATATTTTATAAGAGTAATTTGATTTTCTCTTCCATATGATCAACCACTTTTAGATCTATTATTTATGAAGGTTGTTTATATATCTTAAACCCAGGCTTTATAGATATTTGACCAAACTTTTATCTAAACTAGGAATTTCATCATAATTTAAGGCAAAACAATCTTTATAAATGTGAAGTTATGATACTAGATATTTTTTTTTATAATCTTTTAGTAAATTTAAACTTATAAAAGTTGGTCTAAATATGTCTCTTCCTAAGTTAATCTCAATTAAAGAATCATAAAGTTTAACTTATCTATCATCCATCTTTGATAGTGTTGGAGGAAGACTTGTCATATCGGACATGGTCAATTGATAATCTTGATTTAATTATATCAAATAATTTTTTTTCTTGTACCTAATATGCAGGATTCATCCAAATCTTTAAAATATGCCGATAATTTATAATGACTTATTTATTCTCATGTTTCAAATCTTTGGCCATTTTCATAAAGTCACTTGACCTAACAAAGCTTGATGTTAGTCAATTTATTCATATGTTTTTTTCCCAAGTAGAAAGTTAAATAGGTGAACCATGTTATCTACGTCCATGAAATCGGCTAGATTTATATCATTATTATATAATTATACATATAACATCCCTAAGTTAATCCATCTGGTATACAAAACATTAAAGTTTGATATAATGATGATGGCACACACATGTTAGCTTACATCTAAACTCATCCAAGAAAGAATGATTAAGGTTAAAGGTACATATATCTATCATTGTCAAGCTGATACTAAAATATGAGTTGGATATTTCACATATTTGAATCTTAATTAATAGTTATATGGTGAATAGACCACTAATCCTCTAACAAACCTAGAAGTTTATGTGTGAATTAATTATACAATATATAAACAATTTGTACAAAAACTAAAACACATAAACAAAAATTTAGGAATGACATGTTGAAAATAAATATGGACCAAATAATTTAAAACACAACAATTAGATGAAAAAAAAAAGGAAGCTAAGTTCATAGGCTTTTTTAATAGAGTTGTCATTCTATTACATGTGTGCAACATCACATTAATCGTCTTTCAATGTTAGGATCTTTCTAACAATAGAGGAAATAATAAAGAATTATTGTTTCATATTATTTGTTTGTCTAATATAAATTCAGGTATTGTTGTTTTTTTTTAGCTTTTGATACATTTGAAGTTTCATAAAAGTCATCATCGGTAAATAAGTTCTTATCTTATCATGTTAAAACATAGTCATTCAAGAGTTAAAATGTATTTTTATAATTTTTTAATATCAGGAACATATCTTTCATATAAGTTTATAATTTTTTATATTAGAACAAACAAAATAATTTTTTTGATATTTTTAAAATGGAAGCCAAGTTAGATTTCATCAAAGAGTTATTAAATATAAAAATGCATCCAAAGATACTAACAAAACTATTTTTCTTATATTTTTTATTATTTATGAAAATATGATTTTTTTATTATTTATTTTATTTTTGAGAGACTTGACTATATACACACAAATAAAAATATATTTTTTATATTTTTAAATAATAATTTTTTTATATTTTTCTCTAAAATTTTAAAGAAAAACAAATATATTTAATATCAAATTATTATCTTACACTATAATATTAAAAAAATATTGGTTAGAAAATACATGATAGACCCACAAATAATTTTAAAATAACCCTTTGATTTTTTTATATTTTTTAAAATTGATTTTTTTATATTTTTAAAAAATTATTTACAATTTATTTGATGAAATAAAAAAAACATTAATAAAAAAAACTGTCAAAGTTAGGTCATATTTGTTTATCACGCTCCAAGGATAAATTTATTGTTTTGCTGGCATTTTTCCTTTATAAAATTCTGCACAAACAATGCTTGTAGCCTCTAATGGGCTTGGCCTGTTCACATGAACCAGATTTTATAGTCAAATCCAAAACAAAAGCCCATCAAGTCTACAAACACAACATGCAGCCCAAAAAACATGGAATCCATATTGTTATTGTAGCCCAGCTCGTTGTCAAAATAATCAGAGACCCAGTTAAAACCAAACTATCATCCCATGCCTGTAAACATTAAAAACGCAAACTATATTCATGACAAAGGATCTACACCCAAGATTTTCAACAACCACCATAGCACCTTTGCAAAATGCAGTTAGTGTTCATGTTTAAAACCCAAGAGCATGCTCTTGGGTTATTATAATGCAATTGTCCATCCACAGCCATATTAAGCATTATTCTCTTCATTGCCTAGGGTGGAGTATTTGTTGTTGTTGTGCGGCTTGGAGAAGTTACCGAATTGCAAACCTCTGTTGTTGTTGTTATGGAAAGGCAATGACTAGCTGTTACTCTGCTACTGCTACTTAAAGGAAGCTGTTGTATCATGAACAATGGATTGCTGATGAAAAAGATCGTCCACTGCTGCACCCTGGGCATAGGAGATGGAGGCTTAGCAGTTGTTGCACGATTTGAATCAAAGGCTGCTCACTGTTTGAAGACTCTGCTGCTATTGCAATGGCTCTCAGCTGAACTGGTGTTGCTATGACTTGTCGTCGTAGCTGCTATGGATGGAGAATATAAATACATGGGTGCTGGTGTTGTTGTGACTCCTTAGCTGAGATTAGAATTGTGGGGTCGTCGTGGCTGCTAAGAACAGAGGAGATCAAGACATGTTTGCTACTTGGAGAAGAGGACTTGGCTACTGCTTGGTGATGTGAGGCCATCAGCGTGAGTTAATTTCTTGAAGAACCATAGAATGAGTGTGAGGAAGGTACCACTTATTCCTCTTTAAATTCAAGTCACGTTTTTTGAAGACTCTGCTGCTATTCACGTTTGATAGAGGAGAAGCTGGCGTGACTAAGAAGACTCCTTCTCACTGTGTTGAAAGCTGGCGTGACTGAGGGATTAGCCACTACCAGCAACACAAGAACTTGGCACAGCTGGTCATTGCCACCTAACCATAATATCTAGCTCATAAAAAGGGTAATCATATAGTTATGTTGGAGGCATAGTCATTTGAACGCTAGTTACTTGCGCAAGTGATGATGTTAAGAAAGCTGGGAACGTAAATACTAGGATTTTGTCCAAGAGCAGTTTTCTGTTATTTCAGATAATTAGATGATAAAACATCACCCTATGACTAATCTTATGTATGTTGTTCCTCATGAACTTGTGATGATAGAGGATTATTAGGTTCTTCAAGGCCAATAGTATGAACTCTATCTATTGTCTATACTGATTAATCATTAGTGTCGATGCATTGATTCTACCTGCTTTCATTTTTTATGGTGTGATGTACTCTAATGGAACGATATTGAGTGTCGTCATACCAGGTGTGTTAATTTGTAGATCAATCAGATAATTTTCTAGACCAAATATGAGGGAAAACTATAATTAGGAATTGAGTCTCCAGTAGAAATATATAGTAGCTTCAGAAATCATGTGGAATACAGGTGTTTAATATATTCTAATTTCTAAAAAAGATATATTATTTTTAAGTGTTTGTACGAGGAAAAAAGGTAAAAGAAAAATAAATAAATAAATAAATAAAATGAAATATAAAGGAAAGTTATTAAAAAAAAGAGATAAATTGTAGAAAGCTATAAATTACATTAAAAAATTGTATATATAAGGCTGATAATCTTTTCCAGTAATTGAAAGATCTATTTATATTGGTAAAATATTAGAGTTTCACAATATCTAAATTTAATTTTATACAAATTATTCATATTAAATAAGAAATTACATGATTAATTTTAATACAAACTAAATTCTAGTTTATCATGTCTCATTTCTAGTGATTACATAAACCATAATTTACCATATAAATATCAGTTTATTTTAATGAGGACTCATTGGTTGCTTCCTTCCTAATTGATTTACATTCTTTTTAAACCTAATTGATTTTATTGTTATTGATTAATCAAAATTTTTTTATTGAAAATTTCTTTCATAATTACAATGTTTTTTATTTTTTTAAAATACTTCTAATGAAAAAATATGTTTTCTTTGGAAAAAAATAATGTTAGAATAAGAAAATAAAGTTTTTATTAAAGAGAAAGAGGTTCTCTCTTTAATTCAAGTCATTTAAAATCTTTTAAAATATTTATTTTAATTGTTATTAGTTTTTATTGGATAAAGCATAAAAAATATTATTATCAAAAAATAAAAAATTTAAACTAGAAATGACAATTTTGACTAAAATATATTTTCTTTTAGAATTTTAATCAACTTATACACATTTATTATCTTATGACATTGCGTGGTCACATATAGATATAGGTAATATTTAGTATTTAAAATATTTTTTATTTAAAATATATTAACAAGATATTTTTTATTTTTAAAATTTATTTTTAATATCAGTACGTCTAAATGATCTAAAAACATTTTAAAAAAATGATTTAAAATAAAAAAATCTTAATATATATATATATTAAAAAAAAAAGAGGTTTGACAGCTAAAACTATGATGAGAGAAAAACAAGAGGAGGTGAAGCTAACGTTACGAGGACTACAGATCGAAACCATCATTATCCCTATAGTCGTGATCTTTTTTTTCTTCTTTAAAGACCTCCTCAAATACCATTACAATACGATAATTATTCAAGGTTTAATAAACGGTTCATATTTCATACATTAACACCACCAATTATTTGCAACAAGGAGCGCCAGCCAAGTAACTAGTAAACACCCAATCATAGGGTACCTGACACTAGATTGACCACGCAAGACTGGCTGCTAGCTTAAAGGCCTAGCTTTTCATGACGATAGTTTGGGCTCCTTGTATTTTTTACCATTTTAATGGAGGTCAATGATCATTTGTTCTACCGAAGGCTGTTTCTGTGGGATTCTACTTTAGTTGTACACAGGAAATATGAGTTGGCTGGAGTTAGAAAGCATACTCTGTTGATGTCTTTGCCCGTGGAAACACGAGAACTACTCAAACAATTGCGTGCAAGGTAGAGGATGCCTCGTCTTGAACCACATGAATAGCCTATTTGTCTTTTGCCGCCATCTGCACTTTTCTAAAATTAAAATAAAAAAAATTCTTTAAATTAATCTTTTTGTATTTTTGATTAAGTTTAATGTATTAATATCAAAAATAAAATTTGAAGAACAATTACCAGTATGCTAACAGACACTTCCAAAGAAAGTCACATTTGGATAATCTGATTCCCCCGGCAATAAGTGGTATTAAACAAGGCCACGTAAATAGATGGCATGAACTTATAAGCAATCCATCTGTGGGCCACCAAGACAACGCCAAATCTTGATTTGTCACCGTGACCCGTTTTGTCCACCATGGCAACAAATCAATTAAGAGGTTCTTGTATAAAGAATCCTCTCCTTCAAAGAAATAAATAAAACGACGTATCCCTTGTTTTCCTCCACGTAAATAATCCATGGTCCCTGAAGAAATTGCAACCATCCCTTTAACTAGATAGTCCCTCCTACAGAAAAAATTGAACACCTAAGGTTCAGAGTTCGGTTGCTGCACCTGTCAACGGCTAGTTTAACGGCCTCAAACTAAATGCTCAAGCTGAATGTCTGCTGCTCTCTAATTCCTAGTCCAAGACAAGCCACACTTGGAGCCAGCTATAGATCATGGATCATTAGATACCATAGAGCTCAGAAACTATCACCGTTGGTTTCTGTGAAAGCTTTGAAAGATGACACTAATGGGGGTACAAGCAGTTTCCCAGGCCGGAGCTGGGAGCCTGGCTTGGAAATTGAGGTACCTTTTGAACAAAGACCGGTAAGTCTGCTGTGTGCCTGTAAGCACAGCTTTCACAACTGCTTTATGCAAATTCATATCTTAGTGTCTTATAAAGCTTTCGAAGAAATGCATAATTTTCTTGCCAAAAGAAACAAAAAAAAGTATGCTGCAAATGCACAAGCAGATATGCATGCATCAAGTAAACCATCCCTTGAGCATGATACAAGACATATTCACACTTACAGTGGTCCGAGTTCTGTAATAGGTGAACGAGTACTCGTCTTTGAAAGAGGGACCCCTGTATTCTTGGGGTGAACTTGGTCCAGGACCCTTTTTACTTCGCCTTGGTGGGCTCTGGTTAGCCACCTTCACAGTTCTTGGAGTTCCAATTGCAGCTGCAACTTTCAATCCTTCCAGGGTAAGTTCAAAATGCATACCATCTTTCCAAAAAAAAAAAAAGAACATCGATGAAACATCTGAACCAGAGTTGAAGCCAGTCATTACATGAAAAGTCCAAAAAAGAATTTCTTAAATTATTTAAAATGCTGAAGCACAAGGAAACAGCAGTTCTGTCTGTGCTTTTTTGCTTTTGAAACGAGGCAAGGTTTTTTAGGGCATTTGCGCTCTCTTCCTATCCTATCCTCTACCTATAACTGTTATTAGAATTAGCTTTAGATGCAGAACCACCTGATAGAAGGGTATAGACATGGAATGATAAAGACGAGTAGAATCACGTATCTCAGAAACTCAGATAGATATAAAGCTAGACATACTTGATCTGTGAAAAGATTTTCACTTGTGAATATTAAGGCTTTATTTCAGTGTTCCAATCTTGCAGGAACCATTAAGATTTGTGCTAGCTGCTGGAACAGGAACTCTATTCCTTGTGTCATTAATCATCTTAAGAATATATCTGGTATCATCTTCATCTTCTTTTCATCATCATCATGGTTACATCACACCCATCAAAATCACAATCCAAAGAACTCTCAGTATTGTCATGGAGTAATAGTTCTTTTCATAAATATAGGAATAAAACAAATCATTTGACTGGCTGTGCTGGTGGACACTACTAGAGGAAATAACTATGAGACGCCTAACAGAAAACCAGTTTGTTTGTAGTCACTCCATTGCTGAATGTATTAGCCAAAAAAGGTAGGTTCTGAAAGGTGCTCCTCAACTGGAAAGGCCATATTCTTAAAGCCTCCACCACACATATTCTATTCAATTCATCCAGAAAAAGGCTGGACGCAAAGTTAACTGCATAAACAGAGGTTATCCTAACATGGTAGTTTCTTATCAAAAAATCATAAAGTGGTACCGCTGAAAGGTGTTACAGTTGTGAAGCACAGTTTGATATCTGTTCTGCAATAGTTTATTCAAACACTAAACTCAGGCATTAAGAATGTTTTGCCCTCTCTAAACAGTAGAAACATACCATGGCAGAATATTCTAAAATATTGTAACATAGCTTCTCTCTAATTGTCCTAATATAGAACTACCATGTAGTCTAGATGAATGCACAATCAAACCAGCAGTATGCAGGAGATACAAGAGGTGTGATCCCAATTAATTAACATTCAAATTGCACCCTTTTCATTCATTTCCATTTTAACATGAAACTGACCACAAATTCATACATTTTTCTAAAGTAATCCTTTGGAAAGTACCACATTTTAATGTGCATACCACAGGGATGGAGTTATGTTGGTGATAGACTTCTGTCAGCTGTGATCCCCTATGAAGAGAGTGGATGGTATGATGGACAAATGTGGGTAAAGCCAACTGAGGTTAGCATCTCTCTCTCTATCATTCATACATATGAGTGTGTCTGTGTGTCTTTGGGTGTGGGGGGGCATGTGTCTGCATGCATGCAGAAAAAGCTGATGAATTCTTTAGGATGAAGAATTCAATGAATTCTTAATTCTAGTGCATTAAAAGGACAGGAAACATATGAAAAGGACAATTTCCTAACAGTTAATTGGTCAACTAGGTTGTATGATGAATGAAAAACACAATATCAAGGGGGTTCAATCATCTTCCAAGTATTTTCTAATTGCGCCCTAAACACAATACCAGTGGCGGGACTCAGATTCTTAGCGAAGAGCTTGAGGGCAGCAAAGGCCTTGAAGGGAACATATAAGTGGAGGCATTGTTTAAAAAAGTCAATTTTGAATTATTTTTCTGCCAACAACATACTATTCCATGCATTTTCTTAATTATCAATGTTTCTGGCACTTGTGTGTGCACAGAACTTTGATAGGAGAGAATAAAACAGAGAGATCACCACAGCTAGTGAAATTATGTATTTTGTGACATTACTGATATTGAGCAATTACAAGAACAAAATATTAACAGGAGCCTGCGAAATGCCAGGCCACAAAACAATTAAAAAATAATTGTTGAAAAACACGAATGAAAAAACCCCTTAATTGATACTAATAGATAAAATCACGCAATTTCCTTGGGCCAAAAAGGGTCAAAGTATCTTATAAGCTCATAACACGTGAAAGGCTACACATAATGAATATATTAAAAGAAATAGCATAAGAGTATATGAAAATCCAATATAATAACAAGCACATTCTTTAATTTACATGAATGAGGAGAAGTAAAAGCATAGCTTATCTTACCACCTTGTGATATCAGCCAACTCAGATAGCAGCCAACATGCCCTCAACAAAGCACAGTGATGGAGATAGCTCAAATGCATTGTCTCAAAGTCCAAACTTCAAAAAAACATCATAAAGTAAAACATCACAATCCCATAGAAAAATCAAAATAACTAATAGCAATAAGAATGTCTACTAATGTTCAACCAGAGTTTCTCGCTAATGTGGTAGTTCGAAGTGGGAATTGGATGAAATGTTTAAGCAAACTAGGGAGGAGGACATATGTATCAACAGTTTGTTTTTCATTCTGCTTTGCATGCTTGCTAAAACAGGCATATGCAGGTATTATCTCTTCAAATCAGAATGACACTTGAATTAGTAAAATTTTTTTCTCCCATGCAGGTCCTGGCTCGTGATAGACTGTTGGGCTCATACAAGGTAACCCCATTTCATATATTCAATTCAGGATGATGCTTGCAGAGAAAATTATAACAAAGACAATTTTTCCACTAAACGAGATGAAATACCACATGTATAGAAAAATAAAGACAGATGGACATGCTAAATGATAAGGACTTCAATGGAACTAAAAGATCTTACAATAACTCTACACATGCAAGTGTAGATAGAGTTGCACAGGTGTGAATTAATGGGCATTACTGCTGCATCCAGAGTAAGACATCACAAACAAGTATGAATGCACAAGCACAGGACAATACTCACCAACAAGGAATCAAACACCAACATAATTATGGAGTGGACTGTAGATGATTTTATTGATTGTCTTTTCACATTACAAACTGGCACATGATAGAGCTCTTAAATTTTTAATGCAAAAGAGATTCATACTGAACCTCCAAATCCCTAGGTTAAACCAGTCATCAAGATGTTGAAACAAACACTTGTCGGAACAGGAGCATTGCTCGTGACAGCAGTAATGCTATTTATCTTTGCTACACCAGTAGAAGATTTCTTTCAAACGACTTTTGCCACAAAAGAAAACCCATCAATTGATCCAGCTTCAGGGAAAAATACAAAACACAACGTGAGGTATGAACACAAGTCTAGAGAATCCTACTACCATTGCATATCCATTTAATTTACATCCTTATATTTTCTTGTATATATTGTAGAAAAGAGGAGTTGCTTAGATTGCCTGTGGAGGTGATAGCTGATGATGATTTGGCAGCAGCTGCCGCTAAGGCTGCTGGTGGAAGACCAGTCTACTGCAGAGACAGATATTATCGTGCATTAGCAGGTGGACAGTACTGCAAATGGGAAGACCTCCTTAACCGATGAGGAAAAAGGGCGCAGGGGTTATGAAACTATTTTGTAACATTTCAACTGGAATAAGAATTATATATATGGTTTTATGTGGTTACCTTCAAGAAATGATTGTACTTTCAAAAATTGGAACAACAACTAAGTTTTGGGAACATCAGGCAACCACCATAGAGATAAACTTCATGCAGGACAATCCAATTTACTCATTGCCAGTAGATTAGAAAATTTAAAGAGGCAAGCAAATGCAGCAAACCTGCAGCCTATAATGATAAGATATATACACTATGACGAATCAAATAAGCAAACTCATGCCTGCATCAAAGCAACTGAATTAATCTTGAGATACCATCACTTTTTCTTCATGAGCCACACCATCTATGATCTATGCTTAAAAAACTGCCAAAGTATATCTGTGGCCTATCTACACAATGATGAAGTTAGATATTTGCCAAATGTCAATACTTTAACATGCTTGATGAACAATGCCTCAGAATAACTTCAAGAAAATATGGTACAGAGAAAGATACGCTTAAGAATAGAAAAGCAGAGAAAATGGCAAGTATGCCATCCAAAGATATCTATAAATTGTTCTTAAATCCAGTTAGCTCCAGAACTTAAGGAAAACAATTTCTCCATATACCACTAAGGTCATCTTTGATAGCAGGGAACATAAGGATAGGTTCTGAAGAATTCCATTCACCGAATAAAAAGAAGATAAGTTCTGAAGAATTCACGAATAAAAAGAAGATGAGTTCTGAAGAATTCACGCACTCACATAAAATGTAGCCAAGGGGGTTCCAGATTCACAGAATCATCTCTCTCCATGTCTGAGGAAAATTGCATGCAAAAAATCAAGAATATCAGGTACAGATGATAAGCCCTTAGAATAGGTGTACAGGCAAAACAGAATTTTCATGTCCCTAAGATATCTAGATAATCATCTTGTAAATCCAGCTAGCACAGAAGTGACTACTTTCCCTATAAACCTGTATGCCATAAAACTCGTCTCCAGTAGCAGGATATACAATGATAGAATATTGAGAAATTATTGATACCACAACCCAGTTCTAGCTCAATTGAATATCAGAGAAAACTTAACAGCTCATTCTTCAATCACAGAAATAAATAATCCAATATTCTAGAACCGCAATATTTAGCATCAGAAATTGAACATCCAAATGGCTCCCCTATTAAACAACTTTGTTGTCCTGAGAATTGTACAGATTGGTTCTTCAAAATATTGAGTCATCTTGCAGAAACTATGGCTCATGCAATGGCCGTGCTTGATTTATACTACAGTATAGTAACTGACCATCCTTCAACATCATAAACAATGTGCTTGCCAAGTATAAGAGCTGAAACTGATATGAATCTCGAAGCCCTCAAGGTCACTCCTACACAAGTTTCTTGCACCAATGGAGTATTCTAAACAGTTGATTTTCAACTAAATTCCTAACTGTCCGTTTCCTTCTTTTTGAATCTTCAATATCCAGAGTTCTATATGCAAGAGCAAGTAAATACATCGCTGGATGTAGTCTTCTGCAATGGAAAACACAAAAATTATGTGATGCGGGATTACAGGAAGATAGGTTTTTTTAGGATTCAGTACTTAAGAGAGAAAAATAGAGTTTGGTTTTGATATTTTTGTTTCCTTATGGAAATAAGACTGTTTCGAAGGTTTTCCTACTATTATTAGTTTTCCTATTTTATTTGGTTTAGTGCTTATAGATAAGCACTCTATCTAGACATCCAGTTTAAACTTATAATGATTATTATAATAAATTAAGTTTCCTCCTGGATAACTGGTTATCTTGATTTGTGTTCTTGTTGGCAGTTCTACAACAATATGGTTCCTAAAATCTCCATTGAGATTCAAATCAATGGGACACAAATACATAAATTTTTCTTCTGAGCTTGAAGGTATGGAATATTTATTGATGACAAGTCAATATCAGAGTGAGATTAGATAAGCCGAAAATACATCCTTTATAGCAAACAAAGGTGAATATCTTGAATCCATTCAGATCATGTGCCATCAAAGATAAACTGAACTGGTATTTCATGCTAATAAAGTCAGAGTGAAGAAAAATTGCTATGCATGCAAACAAACAATACCACGATTCCATACAAACAAATGTGGTAAGTGATAAATGATCAGTTCAGCATATAAAGAATAATTGTCAAATCAGTTTGTATGAAAAATTTGCATGATTTGTATGCTACACGGATGGCCCAACTTTGCTAGAGGCATTAGATTCAAATGTTGTGTTTACTTTTTCTACCACTCTCTCTTTTCTTTAGCTTTTTGCTGTTCTTTCATATACCTAATGCAACAAATAGACAAGATGTAGCAACAGATTAAAATGCCAACTTGCAATAAGAGGAGGTTTGGAGAAAAAGTACTGAATTTGAAGAAAATAACAAGTTGAGACTTGATTCCAAGTTGATTATCAAGCCATTTCAGGAATTAACAAATCTAGTACCTTTTTAAAACCTTTGAAAATATCTACCTATCCCACAATTTGTACATAATAATTCCAGTAAGATCATACATGATACAAGTGAAATCCTTGACTTTATCAAAAGATGAATCATGCAAAGTTAGGGGAAACTATGACAACTCAAAATCTCATTAGGCTAAATGTCATGTACTTACTTGTCATTTTGTTCATTTCCATCAAATCCATCCCAATACCTTTGAGATGGAACTGTCCGACCTTTCTTATCTCTACCGAATGTTTCAACATACCAACCACCTATGTCGTGCATGTCACAACGAGGCTCAAACAGCCAAAATCTATTGCAACCATTTACATGGAACAAATTAAAATAAAAAATATAAAACTACAGAGAAAATTGGCTGTTGGAAACAGTAATTCATCCATCATTGTAATAAAATGAAATGAAGCTACTCACTTGCTTGGTGGCAATTGGGCTCTGCTGCATCTGCATTCAACAATAGAAACTTTATCTCCTACTCCATACCAGTGCATATGCTTCACCTGAAATTTTTTCACAGAATTCATTAGTACTATATGATTAACTAACATGGACAGGATCCTATAGGGCATGCATGGATAATTCTCACTGAAAATGACATGCATAGTGAACAGGAAAAAAATTACTTGTATTAGCTACTGTCCCATCTGTGGTCATCCCTTACTTTTCCACATAAATAAATTCACCTAATTCCAGGATTGAATGGAAAACCATTCAAGGACAAAAAAAGGTTTAATAAATATCAGTTACATTTCCACAACAGTCTGAAAACTATCAATTGTTTTTATGAAAGGTGCTCATTTTAAGAATTGTGGAAAGAAATCCATGCAGCTTGTAAATGGATCTAGATGGTGAAACTCAAACAATGACATGCAAGGTTAGAATGCTAAACAGGGCTATTGAAGCTATTAAATTAAAGCAAATCTATGTAATTAGAGTATTGATGATACACAGGGAAATAAAGACATTTATCTTCATCACAAGCTACAAAGAGGACGAGGGTCGTCTTTCTGTTCATTGACAATTCCAATTCCCAGTTTGGTCATAGAGGGATATTTAATAAGTACACAAGAGACACCAATAACCAATCCCAACTAGTTTTGGGATTGAGGCTTTATGTTGCGTGTATTTGATGTCTATGCAAGAGACATTAATCATGCAGGGAACCGGTACTCTCTTTGTTATTCCATGTAAAATAAACAGCATATAAAACTAGCATTATCAAGAAGAGGCACAGAACAGAAAGCTTAATTTGCATCTTATGCGTCATGAATTTTTTTAAAAAAAATAGAAGAAGAAGAAGAAAAGAAGATACAAACAGGAGAATAACACTACAAACCATCAAAGTTCTATGTTTCATTATCACATGAGTTTTGGTACCACAGGCATCATAGACAAAGCATGATCCCTCTTCAGGACTGCTGCCCATTCCCTTTATGGTTCCTAGTGGAATCCTTGCACCAACAGCACCAGGCAAAAGAGATTGCTTGTAAAAACCTTTGCTAGCATGCACAAGATCATCATCCGAGTTAAGAAAAACATGTATCTGATCTTGTGCATCTTCATTCTGTACTGCTCTGTCATCCTGGTTTTTAGGAGGAACTCTAGTCGCCACAGCGACCACCCTTCCAGAAACATGCAATTCTAAATCTTCATATGCATCTGATTTATCACTTACACTATTCCCTGGATGCATCTGAGAAATTCCAGCATCATCCGACGCATTGGAATTTTTCAAGACACATGTATCCTCAACAGATTTACAGACTCCCAAACCAAAAGATGCAAAGGCATTTTTTAATTTTTTAGTAGAGGCAGAAGATAATTTAGGAATCTTGTCGGCCAGGCAGACCATTCCAAAAAGATGACGACCCGAAACCAAATGCAGAACCTCAGGTGTTTCATGGACAGACCTTTCCTCCGCCTCAAACCGATCAGGAAGAAGATCCATGGACTCAATTACAGGTCCATAATAAGCTGCGTGTATGGCTGAATAAAAATCAGCTTCAAGTACATCAAAATAACCAGTTCCAGCCACCACCTCTCTCTGAGACAATATATCATTTATAGCCAATCTATACCACTTTAACCACTCAACAACTTCCATCTCTTTATTCATTGTCATTCGTGATTCGTATCTGTACAATGTCGAACCTTGTGTCGGCACAATCACTCTCTTTCTCTGAGATAGCAAATAACTGTCATAGTGCGCCCTCTTCTCAGCGTCCGAGAGAATCTGCAGTTAAAAATAATTTCTACATTCTCAACTACAATTAAAATACTTTCTCGAAAAATCGTTCTCATCTATAATTAAAATGTATATAATTTCTACAGAAAATCATTCTCAATCACAGTTAAATTAATTTCTAAAATGCATCTGAAAAATCGTTCATAAAAAATCCACTCAATGGTAATAAATTATCAAAGTCAACAAAGAAACGATACTAATAAATAAGAACAAAAAACAAAGAGTAACAAATAGAGGCCTAGAAGAAGAGTAAGAACCTCATAAGCAGCGAGGATTTGAATGAAACGGTGAGAATTAAAGGCGTTTGAGTGATGAGCGAGGTCAGGGTGAGTTTGTTTCGCTAATTTATGAAACGAAGCTTTGATTTCAGCCAATGAGCTGGTCTCCGAAACTCCTAAGATATCATACGCGTTCTCGCCAGTGAACTCAGGCCGAGTCGACTGGGAGCCGCCGCCGCCGCTGCTCAACCACCGACCTCCATAACTTGGATTCAAGGATAAGACTATATAACTGTACTTCATTTTATTGTTGCTGTAACTTGCTTGAATCGAAATTAAGGAAATAAATAATTTTTTTCTTTAACTTTCTGTTTTGAGTTGGGTGTTAGTTTCTTTTCTTTTATTTCTTTTTTCTCCCCCCGGGAAATGGTGATGATACTCGGACACTAGTGGCTCCGCCTCTGTCAGATTGGTGATGAGGTATGATAAGTTGACACTCGAATGGATGGAAATTGAAACGCGTCGATTTTTCATTTCCACGTGTTTTTACTCGATTTCCGGGAAATCATACAACAAAAAAAAACCCCTTATGTTTTTCTTTTATATTTTTTAACAAAATGAAAACAGCAATTACCCGTGCTTAATTGACGAAATTGAGATGAAGCGGGAGCTGGAACGGAAATCTTAATTGTTTTAGATAAAAACAGTTTCTTTAATGAAGGTTTTCTGTTTCACACATAAACAACACTTTTCTCCAATAATAATTTAATATGTGTGCTCTGATTTAGTATTATTTCGTTTAGTATTGTACTCGGTGATGTTGTGATAAGTATTCTAGAACAGTTTTCTTGTTGATTAATTTTATATCAAAATAGAATTAGAGTTTTTCAACTTTAAAATTATATTTTTATAGTTTAAAAAATTACAAAAAATTATTTGATTTTTTAAAAAAATTAAATAATAACCTTCATGAGTGCTCAATATATTTTGTTTTATTATAATTGAATATAAAAATACCATTAAAATAAATCATAACAAATCACAAAATATAATTTGTCTACCTAGTGCATTTATTAACCAAATAACATGATTAATTACTTGTATGAATTATCTTTTGTCTTGGAAGTTATTTTCCTGGTGCGATACACAATTGATCTAGCATGTTGTCTAATTGTGAAATTAAAAACATTTATCCTATAATTACTTTATTGAAGGCACAACTATAAATACATATACATCTACTGTAATCCTTTTCTGTTTATAGTAAAACAAGGAAAACACATGGGCTTAAGCTTTTTTGAATCATCCATTTCTTCAACAATTCTTTTATTTTTTCCTGTTAGATCTCCTTCTCTTTTGGGCTCATTTTATAATGAGATATACTTAAAAAGCTAGTCTTATTCTCAAGTCAATTTATGTTTAATATCATGTATATGAGGTAACTTATCCAATAATTTATCTAGAATAAGTTTTCAAAACTCTTGCAGTAGAGATTTAATAACTTATCAATTTCTTCAAACAATAAAAAAGACTTTATAATAAAAAAATTTATTTTTTTATATTTTTAAATATGTTTTAATTTCTAAAACAAGTTGGGAATAGTATGGAATGCCTTTCCTCTAGCTTTTCCAGCTTTTGGATAGGAATTCTCTTTTAAAGGCATTAAAGTAAAATTAATCATATATTTAACAAAATCTATAAATGTTTTCTTGTCCCCATTCTATGCATTTACATCATATTATTATGGCTTATCAAACAACAACTTAAAAGTATCTTTGTCAAATACATTACAAGAAACTTTATCATTATACTTGTCTATAAAAAAATAAATTTTATATCTTTAAGTTATTGTTATCTTTGGTAACTTTTTAAATTAACCTATAATGTAAGGTTTAGGATGTTTATCTACCAATAATATTTTTGCAAATACCACTACCAGTTATAAGTTTAAAAAGTTGTTGGTTTATCGTGCACTCAATACATAAATATTTGTGTTGTTATGTTTCATCAACTTTTAGGTACGAGTAACAATCATCTCATCACATAAGTATCATTATCATCATCTTCATATTCACCCTTATCATTAAGTTCATAGCATTTATTCGTATATAATTTTGTACCCTTTTTACACTCTTTATCCTTACATTCAACCACCTTCAAATGCCTCATTTGAGGATATACATTAGATATATGCCTATCTTTGTTACATCTATTATACTTTATTAGAGACGGTTTAGCATGAGAATTATCTTTTTTTATGGTTATTCTTATTAAGAATTGTTTAGGGCCTATTTTTATATAGCTATAACTGATAGTAGCTTACTTGAATTAAATATTTATCTATGATAGTGTAGCCTTCTCATAAGTTGAGGCTTAATGGTAACAACCTTAATTTACTAATCAAATATCGTATTAGTTCTATCTTGCACTAACATTTTTGCATTCAAAGCTATATTTTATATCTCTATAATATTTAGTGGCATTTAAAGCCTAATTTTATGTAATGACATATTTCATTTCCTTTACATATCTAGCAAACTATTGCCTATTAGTTTCTTATAGATTATTTCTCTCAAATAAGCATAAAACTTTCATTGTATATTTATGCACGGTTTGAGAATCTTGGGAACATCTATGATACTTACAGAACAAAAACTGATCATAATTAGGAGGCAAAAACTACCCTTCAACAACTGTTTTATCCACTCCTAAGTCTCAATAAGTTTTTTACCTTCGTCTTCTAATTTATAATAGTATATCATATCATATGAAGGGCTCATGCTTTAATTTAAACCTTATAATTTTTACCATCCTTGATTTTTAAATTCATGTATATTCATATAATTAATCACATTCAGCTAATCAATAAAGGAACTCCTCCATTCCTTAATCACAATAAAAAAAACCCTTAACCTTCGTATGGTAATCTTGATCATACCTATTATTTCCAACAACCTTACCTTGATCTTTTTTATTAGATGAATTTTCATAGTCATATTAACCATGAGGATTTGTATAAGCTGGTTTAGGGACAGGTTGGTCACGAGCATCATTATTAACGCCTGCCTCTTTTCTTCCCTAATTTATGTTTTTGTGCAACCTTAGTACCTCAAGCCTAGTTGTAAGGTAATCAACTTTGGTATTGATGTCTTTAAACTCAGTTTGCATTCGCCCATCTAAAGCTACTATCAAGACTAAATGATAACTTACCTGAACCTAAATAACTTGTATCCTCTAATCACCATTATGAAGATGATTGTCATAAACTACTTTACAATTCTCTTCACTATTTGTCATCTATCCAGATGTTGACCCATTTTGATACCATCTGATATAGCGTATAACAAAGATAAAATTAGGATTCTTAAACTTTGATATTAGAGACCAAATTATAGCAAAATATAAAGAACATTCTATAGTATTTTTATTAAGATTTGAATACTAGTCAACAAAATAAATTAAACATGCATATTTATATTAGTACTAAAATTCTTTACATGAAAGGATTCATAATTAAAAGTTACTTAATTAATAAGTTTTTTTAGTATTAGAATTTCTAAATAGTAAACTACTAATTAAATTAAAAGCTCTAAGCTAACTAGTAAACAAATAATTAAAAATAAACATTAAATATGAAAATAGTAACTCTATGTTTCAATCTAGTCCATAAACACCTGTGATAATTGTTCTATGTAAGTTGTGATATGAATTAGAGAATAAATTATAAGTTGTGATTTTGATGAAAGTGATTCAATATACTTTCTACTTAGTGTTATTCTTTTAAATCGAGTGCATTTATGTCATTAGTTTTGTGATTGAAAAAGTATTTGATTTTTTTTATTAAATATTTGTTTGGCAAAGAGGATACCATAACAACTTGAATGATGTGTTTTGATATAATAATTTTTTTTTATGTTTGTCTTGTAAAGAAAAAGGAGTAGCAAGGAATTACTTTCTTATCATCATTTTGATATTAAAGGAAAATAATATGATAGTTATTACTATTCCAAATCACATTGACTTGCAATTTATTGATATTGGTATTCAATATAATATAATTTCGGTAGCTTAAAATGAATTTTTATTTTTTTTGTTATTAAATATGACAATAATAATATTTTTTTTATATGTTGATAAATGTTGAGGCATCATTTGGAATGCATTAAGGAGATTTGGTTGTTTATATTACAGTTCCTTCGATAATTATTTTGAACCATAAATTTCAATATGCTATGTATTTTCAGACATCCATCTTGTAAAGGAAAAAAGTAATAAAGGATCAACTTTCTACCATTTTCCTTATGGAAGGAAAAAAAAATTATAATTTATGATCTTTTCAAAGTATACCTGTATTTCGCGTAGCTTGGGTAACTTAAATAAATAATTATTTACATGTTTGTTTTGTTATTATGTGATTTTTTTTGTTATATGATATTAATAATATTTTAAATTAGTAATACTATTTTTAATTAAAAGTATTGATATTTTCAAAATCATTCAAGGACAATTAGGAGCTTTACTACTTTTCATATCTATTTTTATGTTATTAAAAATATCCTTAAAATTAGCTCTAGTCCACCAAGATCTATAATATTAACTTTCATAGAAAAATTGCTAGTACAAAAAATCATATAAATTATATGCAAAAACATTGAAAAAAAATGCAACTATTATTCAAGAGACTCTTAAAGTGATAACGAGATGACAATTATGACTTTTATAAGACATATTGAAATATATATATATATATATTTTATTTATCATTTTTTTATTTATTTCAATTATAATTTTAACTTCAATCTATTATAATTAGATTATATTTATTTATGGTCACAAATGATTGGTTAAATCATAATGATGGTGGATTAAAATAATATAAATTAGGTTCCTTCCACTATATAAATCAATATATTTACCATCATTTAAGTAGTCAAAATATCATGAATGAGACTAAACAAGATAACAAAACATGATCGTATGAAAAATAATATAAAAAAAATATAGTGCTATAAAAGCTAGAGATTTTAGAAATTATAAAAAAAACCCTATTAAATACATGATAAAATATAGTTTACTATTAAGATATGATTTGAACACATAGTTGCAAAAATGGATCAACTATATAAAATTGAAACATGTCAATCAACAATTTTGCTTAGGTTTCAAACCAAGTTAAAAGTATTATTTAAGGGTGGTAGGAATAAAATATGAGAAAATGATGGCTTGGATTGAGGGTTCTGAATCTAAAAGTAAAAAAATTGATGTTTCACCCATCTATAATACCTTTCTTATTCAATTTGTATAATACAACCTAACGATAAAGTGAGAAACATAAATAAGATGTTTGTTGATATCACCATCCATAACCTAAAAGAGAAGGAAACTGAAGATTGTGTCATCTATTCTAAATTGAGGTTGATTTTTTTTCAAGTTGTGACATTGCCTTAATTGACCATCAACATCCTAAAAGAGACACCATCCATTAAATAACTAGTTAAGAGGCACATTTAGCATGAAAAACTCAATAATTTAAAGATAAAAAAGTTTCAAATGATGTTCAAATCTAAGTAATTTCATTATTATGTTATCTTTATTTTTTTCAGTAATCATAACTCAAGATACTAGAAAAAAGAATCTATATTTGTGTTAAGCTTAGTTTATTTTTATATTAATGATATCATATAGTTTTTATCCAAAAATCATGCCTTGTGTGTCATTTATTAAAGTTTTTTATTTCCTTCTTTTTTATTTATAACTTGATTATTCCTTATACTTTTCATTTTTAAGGATCCTAAAAGTGCTCTTCTTTTAAAATTATAAAATCATTACATTGAGCATATTTGACCTAATTATGGTGAAATTTTAATTGTAATTAATAAAGAAGAATACGAGGATAATGATGTTGAGGAGTTATTAGGTTAGTAAAACAATCAAAGTATGCCATAAAATCAGATTAGAAAAAGTTGGAACAAGTCAATATATGGGTACAAATAAAAATGAAAAAAAAACAAAAAACAAGAGGTTAGAACTCTAAATTTAGTTGGAAAAAAAAAGCAATTGGATTAAGTTATTAAAAAAAATATTGATATATTTTCCTTATCTTTAGCTAACATGTTTGAGGTAAATACAAATATAATAGTACATGAACTCTTATTAATACTAAATGGCTAATGAAACAAAAGTTAAGAGTAATAAGGCCATAGATATTAATCAAAGTGAAGAAGAAGGTATATAAATAATGGGAGGCTAGGTTTCTAGAAGTAGTTGAATATCTCAAATAGATGTTAAACATAATGGTTATTCTAAAAAAAAATAACAAGATAAGAATGTGTGTCAACTTTTAAGATTTGAACAAAGTAAGTCTTATGAATGATTTTTCCTTACCCCATATTAAAATTATTATGGAAAATTCTGTTAAGAATCTCTCATATTTCTTTATGGATGGATTTTTAAGGTAAAATCAAATCACGATGAAAAACAATATAAATAAAAACCATTTTTATTATATCATAGAGAACTTATTGTTATAAAGTCATGCTATTTGGGTTAAAGAATGTCGAGACAGTTTATCTGAGTAATGGTTATATTATTCTTGACATGATACATAAAGAAATTAAGGTGTATGTGGATGATATAATCACTAAATCCATATAAAGGAAGGACCACTTCTAAATCCTAAAGTATCAATTAAAGTTGAATCCTGTAAAGTGTATTTTTAGTATCATCTCCAAAAACTTAGCTTTATTATTAGAAATAAGGGTATGATGTTGATCTTAATAAGATTAAAGCTATAAAGGCAATCTTGATACCAATCATTAAAAGGGAAACTAAAGTTTTTTAGGATGGCTAAATTATAAAGCTCAATTTATTTCTTAATTAACCATCATATTTAAGCTCACTGATTAGTACTTAAAAATGTTTTTTTATCAAGATTTTATATCATTATTTTGCACTTGAAGTATCAATAACTCCTTAACTAAAATATGTTTTATAATAACATATCTAATAATATAAGATACCTTTAATTTGTGGTAAATATTTATTTTAAATACAGGCTTATCACATAAATAAAAAGATTGATTAATGTGATTAAGAACTGAAATTAAAAAGATAAAAAGATAACTAAACTTAGAAAAGAGATATTGATGCAGTCTAAATTGAAATACTATTCGATAATTGGGTCATATCTGGAGTTGTACATGTCAAATTTAAGTCTACTTTATATCGATGAAAAGGCAAGACATAGGCATACAACTTTCATTGGAGCCCAAGATTTAAAAAGGCTATTTTCAAGTCCATATTGGAGTTTTAGAAATTCAAATAACCTCTATTTTTTTCCTTAGAAAGCTCAGATAATTTTCTACAATTTTCATGTTGTCAAGTGGTTTCAATGATGTTTTGGGTAGACAAGAGAAGATAAAGATTGTCACCAAGTCAAGAGTTGGCTACCAACTCATCAATTAATAATTAAATCAATAGTTCTCAATTTTGGCCTATAAAAGGAAGCATTTGCCATGCATTTAGGCATTTTGGTCTCTAGATTAAAATCATGCTCTTGCTTTCTCTTTTTATGTTTTTGTAATTGACACGACCAAAAGATTGATGTCTTCTCCCAAGTGCAAAAGTGTCGAAGTAATAAATAACCCGATAAGACTGAGATCGAATCACAAGGAGGTTAATTGTACAAATTATAAACAATAATAACATTAATAACAACAACAACAACAATAATAATATTAGTTGTTGTTGTAGTAGTAGTAGAGAAAAAGGAGAAGAAGAAGAAGAAGATGAGAACTTTGAGATGAAATATTAACGTAAGGATTAAACAATGATAATAATGATTGTCAAGGTTAGAGGATCCACTAACGGTATGTCAATCAAATACAGTATAAACTCTTATTATTCAATTGGAAGCCACACACAAAGGAGGTTTCAATTAGATTATAGATTGTTAACATGATTACATTAGTCATTTTATTCGATTAATGCTAATATTTATAAATCTCGTCAAACATTCATGATTATAATTTATGTTAACAACAAATCAAGTTCCTTTCATAGCTCAATTGTCGGTCACACCATACAGTATGGGCTATGAAAGTGTCAAACATTTGTTGTACCAAGTGTTATACATGATAAATCAAGATTAGTCATTTAAAAAATAAAGTATTAAAGAGTGAACAAGATAACAAATACAAAACATGTTAGTATCAAACATTAAAGTCCATATTAATTTTACATTATACTTATTCTTACACCATTAGTGTAACCTTTTCACCTTGACATAATAAACTTAACTAAACATAATGAAAGAAAAAAAAAAGAACAAAACAAGAACATAAACAGAATAAAAGTTAACTAAGTAAATGAAAGACATAAACTTAATATTAATGAAAGCAAAGCATAAACATTACAAAAAATACAAAGAGAAAAAGCAAGAACATGATCTTGATCTGGAAACCAAGATGCCTAAATGAATAGCAAATGCCTCCTTTTATAGGCCAAAATTGAGAACTATTGATTTGATGACTAATTGATGAGTGGGTGATCACTCTTGACTTGGTGACTAATTAGTAATCAAAAGTGTATTTTTATCATGATTTTATATCATCATTTTGCATTTGAAGTATTAATAACTCTTTAACTAATGTACGTTTTATAATAATCTATCTAATAATATAAGATACCTTTAATTTGTGGTAAATGTCCATTTTAAATGCAGGCCTATCACATAAATGAAAGGATTGATTGATGACTTTAAGAACTTCAATTGCAAAGGCAAAGAGATAATCAAACTTAGAAAAGAGATGTCGGTGCAATCCAAACTGGAACACTGTTTGGTAATTGGGTCATATCTGGAGCTATAGATCTCAGATTTAGGTCTACTTTATATGAATAGAAAGGTAAGACATAGGCCTACAACTTTCATATAGAGCCCAAGATCTAAAAAGGCCATTTTCAAGTCCAAATTGTTGCAACAACAAAGAAGCCCAAATATGTCCTCCAGCTCGAGCACTGTTCAGTATTTTGGCCATATTTAGAGTTCTAGAAGTCAAAATGAGCTGAATGTTTTACACAAGAAAGGTCAGACAATTTTCCAGAACTTTCATGTTTTTAAGTGGCTCTAATTTTGACGTCATCAATGACGTTTTGGGCAGACAAGAGAAGATAAGAATTGTCACCAAGTCAAGGGTTGACCACTTACTCATCAATTAGTCATCAAATCAATAGTTTCCAATTTTGGCCTATAAAAGGAGGCATTTACCATGCATTTAGGCATCTTGGTGTCCAGATCAAGATCATGCTCTTCTTTTCTCTCTTTGTATTCTTTGTAATGTTTATGCCTTGCTTTCATTAATATCAAGTTTATGCTTTTCATTTCCTTTCCTTTGCTTTGTTAACTGTTTTCTTATTTATGTTGTTATTTTGTTTATCTATTTTTCTTTCTTTCATTATGTCTAGCTAAGTTTATTATGTCAAGGTGAAAAGGTTACATTAATGGTGTAAGAATAAGTATAGTGTAAACTTAATATGGACTTTAATGTTTGATACTAACATGTTTTATATTTGTTATCTTTTTCACTCTTTAATACTATGCTTGTTAAATACTAATCTTGATTTATGTTGTATAACACTTGGTACAACAAATGCTTAGCACTTTCATTGCCCATACTGTATGGTATAACTGACATCTGAGCTATGAAAGGAACTTGATTTGTTGTTAACATAAGTTATAATCATGAATGCTTGACGAAATTTACAAGTATTAGCATTAATTGAATAAGATGACTAATGTAATCATGTTAACAATCTATATTATGATTGGAACCTCATTTGTGTGTGGTTTCCAATTGAATAATAAGAGTTTATACTGTAGTTGTTTGACATACCATCAGTGAATCCTCTAACTTTGACATTATTTGTTATCGTTGTTTAATCCTTACTTTAATTTTTCATCTCAAAGTTCTCATCAATTTTTCTTCTTCTTTTTTTATTATTATTGTTGTTATTACTACTACTACTACTACTACTACTACTACTACTACTACTACTACTACTACTACTACTACTACTACTACTACTACTATTAATATAGTTATTACTATTATTGTTGTTGTTATTGTTCTTGTTGTTGTATTATTAGTATTTATAATTTGTACAATTAACCACCCTGTGGTTCGACCCCGGTCTTGCCGGTTTATTTATTACTTCGACACTCCTGCACTTGGGATAAGACATTAATCTTTTAGTCGTGTCAAGTTTTTGACGTCATTGCCGGGGAGGTAAGTTTTGTATAAATTATAATATTTATTTTATTTTCTCTTTTCACTTTTCTTGTATATAACTTTGTTTTTTTTTCTTGTTTCTTCTTCTTTTGTTTTCTTTTTTCATTTATTCTATTCCTACACGTGCATGAGAGTGTGGTCACATACATCAAGTGGTAGACTTTGTAGGGTATTCTCATCATTTTCAGAAAATATGGGGGAAGAAGATAATCAATCATTTCATAATGAGAATAATGAGAATAACCGTGCTAGAACACTTAGAGACCACATGAATCCAACAAGAACAAGTGCACCATCATGCATAGTTTTTCCACCCGATGCATCTCATTTTAATTTCAAGCCAGATATTATTCAACTTTTACCTTCTTTTCATGGTTTAGAATTGAAAAATCCATACTTACATTTAAAGGAATTTAAGGAGGTCTGCAACACATATAATAATCTAAATTGTAGCATGAACACCATCAGATTAAAGCTTTTTTCTTTTTCATTAAAAGAAGTTTTTCCCATCTCATAGAACAAACTCTTTCAAAAGATAAATCACCACTTTCACTAAAAAACCAGGAGAAATATTTTACCAATGTTGGGATAGGTATCGAGACTTACTTAGTCCTTGCCCTCATCATGGTTTTGAAACATGGAGATTGGTTTCACATTTTTATGAAGGGTTAACACCTAAAGATAGGCAAATGGTTGAATTGATGTGCAATGGAACTTTTAAAGATAAAGACCTTGATGAAGCAATGGAGTACTTAGACTTGTTAGCTGAAAATGCTCAAAATTATGCCACCGCGGGTACTTATGAGGCATCAAGTAAAACTCAATCTCATACATCTAGTGGAGGTATGTACAACCTTAGGGAAGATCATGACCTTCAAGCCAAGTTTGCATCTTTAGCTAGAAAAGTTGAGGCACTAGAATTGAAAAAGAGTGGTTAATTAAAATCTGTTGAAAACATTGCATGTCAAATATGTGAAACAAATGAACACTCAACCGATAACTGTCCAACCTTGCCTTCTTTTAAGGAATGTCTCCATGAACAAGCCCATACTTTAAACAGTTTTCAAAGGGCCAACCATAACCCATACTCAAACATACAACCCTGGTTGGAGAAATCATCCAAATTTTAGTTGGAAAAGTGAGAACAACAATAGACAAACTTCACAACCACCATTTCAAGCACACCACAATTTCTAAAATTCTCATGGATATGCACCTCCTTATGCTCCACCTCTTAGAAGAAATCTTGAGGAAACATTGCATGCATTCATTAAAAAGCAAGAGACAATCAATACTCAACTTGCTCAAAAAATGATAGATTTTAAAGATACTCTTGCAAAAATTAACATCTGCTCTTAGTTTTCAAGAGAAAGGTAAGTTTCCATCTCAACCACAACAAAATCCCAAAGGGTAATACAATGCAAATGCAAGTAGTTCCAACACATGGATCAAGTCAAATCAGTCACTACTCTTCGCAGTGGTAAGGTTATTGAAAAACCCATTTTTGAACCTTATAAGAAAGATGATGAGTCAATCTCTGAGGGTAAGGAAGGGGTTGAATCTGAAAATTGCAAAGAAAAGACTGATTCTCCACCAGCACTTCTATTTCCTGAAGCCATGACCAAACAAAAAAAAGTCAATCACAAAAATCACAGCTTTCAAACAGGTAAGAATCAATATACCTTTGCTAAATGCTATTAAACAAGTTCCTTCCTATGCTAAATTTTTGAAAGACCTATACACTGTGAAGAGGAAACTGAATGTGAAAAAGAAAGCCTTTCTAGCCGAATAAGTAAGTGCTATTTTTCAGAACAATAATGCTTTGAAATATAAAGACCCTAGTTATCTTACAATTTCTTGCTTTATTGGAGAGCATAAAATTAAAAGAGTCTTACTTGATCTAGGTGCTAGTGTGAATTTACTTCCTTATTCAGTTTTCAAAGTCTCAATCTACGTGAGTTAAAACCAACTTCTATAACTCTTTTACCTGCCGATAGATCTATAAAAGTGCCTAGAGGAATAATTGAAGATGTGTTAGTACAAGTCGATAAATTTATTTATCCTGTCCATTTTATTATCTTAGACACATAACCTGTTGAAGTATGTAATTCATTTCCTGTTATTTTAGGACGTCCATTTCTTGCAACTTCTAATGCATTGATTAATTGTAGGAATGGACTGATGAAGCTATCATTTGAAAACATGACATTGGAGATGAATATTTTTAACATTTGCAAGCAACCTAAAGATGATAATGATTTATAAGAAGTGGACTTTACTGAAAAATTAATTCATGATCAATTTCCAACCACTTCCAGTGAAATTAAGATTGATGAATATGACAATTTGCAAATGATTTATTTTTAGGAAGAATCAAAGACAAGTAATTGGAGGCTATAAATTGAGAAATTGCCACCACGATCAATTAAGTCCCCACACCTTCAAGTCGTTGCCATCTAATCTTAAATACTTATTTTTAGGAGAAAATGAAACTTTTCCGGTAATAATCTCTTCCAAACTTAATACACATCAAGAAGATAAGTTATTACAAACTCTGAAAATACATAAAAAATATATTAGGATGGACCATAGTTGATATAAAAGGAATTAGTCCTTTGATTTGTACACACAAAATTTATTTAGAGGAAAATGCTAAACCCTCTAGAGAAATGCAACGAAAGCTAAATCCTAATATGAAAGAAGTAGTGAAAAATGAAGTCATTAAGCTTCTAGATAATGAAATCAGTTATCCTATTTCTGACAGCAAATGGGTAAGTCCTACCCAAGTTGTACCCAAGAAGTTTGGAGTCACTGTGATAACAAATGAGAACAATGAGTTAATTCTTACAAAAACTGTTACTGGTTGGCGCATGTGCATTAACTATAGAAAACTTAATTCAATGATTAGAAACGATCATTTTCCTTTACCTTTCATAGATCAAATCCTAGAAAGAGTTGCAGGTCATGAATTTTATTGTTTCCTAGATGGCTATTCGGGTTACAAAAAAATTAAAATTGCATTGGAAAATCAAGAGAAGACTATTTTCACATGTCCATTTGGTACTTTTGCATATCGAAGGATGCCTTTTGGATTATGGAATGCATCAGCCACATTTCAAAGATGCATGCTTAGTATATTTAGTGATATAGTTGAACATTTTCTTGAGATTTTCATGGATGATTTTTCTGTTTTTGGTGATTCATTTTATGATTGTTTGACTAACTTAGAAAAGGTTTTGACCAGATATGAAGAGAAGAATCTTGTGCTAAATTAAAAAAAATGTCGTTTTATGGTAACAAACGGCATTGTACTTGTTTACATTGTTTCATCAAAAGGAATTGAGGTGACAAATCTAAAATTGAGTTAATTGCAAACTTGCCAACACCAAAATCTATTAAAGATGCTAGATCATTCTTAGGACATGTTAGTTTTTATAGAAGGTTCATCAAAGATTTTAGCGTAATATCTAAGCCCTCAAGTAACCTTCTAACAAAGGATAATATTTTTGAATGGACTGAACATTGTGAACAAGCCTTTGTTAAAATTAAAAACTTGCTTACTTAAGCTCTTGTCATTTAACCTCCTGATTGATCATTACCTCTTGAAATAATATGTGATGCTAGTGATTATGCCATAGGTGCTGTTTTGGGACAAAGAAAAGATAAGAAATCTTATGTGATTTGCTATGCAAGTAAAACTTTAAATAGTACTCAAATGAATTATACCACCACTAAAAAAGAATTGCTTACAGTAGTATTTGCATGTGAAAAATTCAAGTCTTATCTTGTTGGCTCACCTATTATTGTTTTTAGTGATCATACAACATTGAAATATCTTCTTTCTAAGAAAGATTCTAAGGCTAGATTGGTGCGGTAGATTTTATTACTTCAAGAATTTGATATCACAATCAAAGATAAGAAAGGCAGCGAAAATGTTGTCGCAGATCACTTGTCAAGATTGACAACAGATTCGAAAACTAACATCACACCAATTAATGACTACTTTCCCGATGAGTCTTTATTTTCCGTCTTTACAATACATTGGTTTGCTAATATTGTCAATTTTCTTGTTTCAGGATAATTGCCAACTTATTGGAGTACCCAAGATAAAAAAAAGTTCTTGAACGAAGTGAAGAACTTTTATTGGGATGACCGTTATTTATTCAAATATTATCCAAACCAAATATTTCAAAGATGCATTCCTGACAATGAGGTAAGTAGTGTCATTAAATTTTGTCATTTTGAGGCATGTGGGGGCAGTTCTCATCAAGAAAGACAACGGAAAAAATCTTACAAAGTGGATTTTATTGGTCCACCATGTTTAAAGACTCACATGCATTTTGCAAGTCTTGTGAAAATTATCAAAAGTTGGGATCTATTTCAAAACGTCACATGATGCCTTTAAATCCTATTATTGTCATTGAGATCTTTGACTGTTGCGGTGTAGATTTTATGGGTCCATTCCTGCTGTCATTTGGTTTCTTATATATATTAGTCGTAGTAGATTATGTTTCAAAATGGATAGAGGCAATTCCAAGTCGAAACAATGATCACAAAACAATAATAAAGTTTTTGAAAAAAAATGTTTTGAGTCGATTTGGAGTCCCTCGAGCCATGATAATTGATGGTGAAACATATTTCTGCAATAAGCCATTTGAGACTTTAATGAAGAAATATGGAATCACACATAAAGTTGCCACCCCTTATCACCCTCAAACAAGTGGACAAGTAAAGCTTACTAATAGGGAGATCAAACATATTTTGGAGAAAATAGTGGACCCTAATAGGAAAGACTAGTTTTTAAGACTTAATGATGCACTTTTTTTTTTATCGAACTGCTTATAAAACATCCTTAGGTATGCCACCTTATAAACTAGTCTATGGAAAACCTTGTTACTTACTTGTGGAACTTAAACATAAAGCTTAGTGGGCTATTAAAGCTTTCAATTCAAATCTGGATGATGCTAGTCAACTGCGAAAATTACAAATAAATAAGTTTGAGGAAATAAGAAATTATGCATATGAAAATTCAAGAATTCATAAAGCAAGAATTAAAGAGTTTCATGACAAGAAAATACTGAAAAAAACATTCAATATTGGTCAAAAGTCTTACTTTATAATTCTCGACTGCATTTATTTCCTGGAAAATTAAGATCAAGATAGAGCGGTCCTTTTATTGTGAAACATGTGTATCCATATAGGGCCTACGACATTGAGAATCCAAAGAATGGTAATGTTTTCAAGGTAAATGGACAACGTCTGAAAGTTTATTTTGACAATTTTTCAGTTGAACATCACTCTATTGAATTGGGTGATCCTGTATATAAAGATTGATTTTTTTTTCTTTTTGAGTGATTTTTGCTAGTTTCTCTCACCTCGGTCAAATGGCGGATAGCGGTACTCCGTGACTTAAGTCGGTTCTTTCAGTTTCCCATAATAACTGATATTTTTGTATATATTTGTGCAATTCTTTGAATCTCATTTTCAATTCTCATTTGACAATAGACACTAATCTTAAAAAATTGAAAAAATATTTTCCCGCTCTGCCTTAGAATGCAATTACAAAACTTTACTGTGGTAGATGTGCAAGATTAAGATTATTAATGAATTATGGAATTCCTGAAGATATTTGTTGGTTGATTGAAGCAAAGGTCCGATCATCATGTGAGTTCTCTAACTCCTTCATTTTACACATGCCTGAAACAAGTAAAAGCACTTTTACAAAGAAACGTCGTGCAAAAGACTGAAAGTCTGCCATCGATGTGCTAGATGGACTTGTAATACACAATGTTATTTTTTAGAAATGATATCTATAAACCGTGAAGATAAAATACAATTCATTAAGGATGGTTTGAGTAAGAAGTCTTTAGAGAATTTTCTATTAACTCTTGAGACGTATCCTAGTGGAGATGTGCATCGTGGAATTCATGATTTATGACCATTATTTCAGAAAGAACATGATCGACTTAATCTTGGAAATCTAACTAAAAAAGACCTTGTTTGCCAGTTTTTAAGAAAAATGGATGGGAAGCCTATCCCCGAACCATAGAGGGCATTTAAGCCATTTTTGGACGTAAAACCAAGGAAAGATGTGAGCCACAATCACAACTACCTATACATACACATGCTTTTTTAAAAGTAAATAAATAAATAAAGAGAGAGAGTGTGTGTGTGTGTGAGACTCGAGTTGGCCTACATATAGGTGGTATGATTGCCTTTCTAATTTCTTATCTATAAAATCCTTTCTTCCTTCCCTTCATTTCCACTCAACCCATACATTCAACAAATATAGAAGTGTGTAGAAATAGCAAGTTCCTCAGGTCATCAGATAAGAAATATTTGTGTTTTTGGAGGATCTAGTCCTGGGAAAGAAAAGAAGTTTTTAGAATTAGCAAATCATCTTGGTCAAGTGCTAGCTAAGAGAAAGATTCATTTAGTGTATAGGGGAGGCAGTCATGGGTTAATGGGAGGTGTGTCAATAATTGCATTTTTAGGAGGTAATCAAGTTTTGGGGTCATCCTCGAAGCTTTGGCACAAGGAGACATCATTGGAAAAATAATTTGAGAGGAACTTCAGGTCTTCACAATGTCAACTCGAATGAATGCAATGTTTAACCATGCTGATGCTTTCATTGCTTTACCAGGTGGTCTAGGCACATTGAAAGAGATCTTTTATATTTCCTTTTGGGCCCAACTGCACATTCATCATAAACCCATAGGTTTGTTAAATATTAATGGTTATTATGATAAGTTGTTGTCTTTTCTTAATCATGCTGTGAAACAGGAATTTCTAACATCTTCTGCACGACAAATCATAATCTCTACTGCTACTGCTGAATAATTGATTGACCAACTATAATCTTTCATTCCTGTAATTGATCCGTTCATGAGTCGCATAAATTGGTCATCTAAGGAAAGTCGTAAAAAGTTTAGATTAGATTTGAGTCTTCATGTGTAATTTTTTTGTCCTTTTGTTTTATTATTGTGTTTTGTTATTTCTTAGTTTTGTTTCAATGTGTTTCAGATTTGTCAGTGTTCGTTATTTTAGGTGATATCTTTTATACTCTATTTTTCTACCTTTAAACATCAAGGACAATGTCTTGTTTTAGTTGGGGGGGAGGGTAGTAGCTAAAAAAAAACAAAACTATATTTTTTATTTCATAAAACATGTGCAAAATTGTTATTACTATGATGTTAGAATAAAGAGAACTTTTTATGATTCTTGAGACGCATCTTAGTAATCATTCGTAACAAGGTCTATCATAATACTTCTTGAAATATTCAGATTTACAAACTCTCACATTGTTATCACTTAATTTACACACACACACTTTAACATATGATTGTGGGTTGCATATTGGATTATTATATTATTTATGTTCTTTTGTTAAAGGTAACAACTAAGGGAAAAAGATAATATATAATTAAAAAAAGAAAAATAATAATAATAATAAAAATATAGATAAGTTTGGTTTTGTAGTCTTAGCCTTCCTAACCTAAGCACTTAAGCTCGAAGAGGTGTTTTAACACCTAATACCCTAAAGTCAACTGACTTGGGAGCTATTGACCCAACGCTTGTTACATAGGTTGAGGAGAAAAGCTTAAGGGAATCAAACATTGTACTATTTACATATCAGTATTTGCGACCTAAGTTACTAAGCTCATAGGGGTGTCTTAACACCTAATGCCTTAAGACCAACTAGTCTGAGAGTCATTAGCGAAAAGCTCGTTACATGGGTTATAGATGCATGATGTTTTAAATTATATGTATATACATAAAAGAAGACAAAAATAATAATCCCAACTCAAGAAAGTTAACCTTAAACTTTAGAACAAAAATTTTGTTTTCTTCTAAGAAAAACCCCATAATTATATGTTGATACATTGAGTACAAAAGAAAGGTTTATGAATATCTTGTTAAGAGGTATTGAGAAAATATATAAATTTAATAAGAGTTTGTTTATCTGGATAAATTAATGAAAGTTAAATGATGACTACCTTTCTTTATGGAATTTACAAAGTATTTTTATAACTTTTTGATTACTAGGGACTTGTAATAAGATAGTTGGGGGGGTGATTGATACTTAAAAGTGTATTTTATTGAGGTTTTATATCATCATTTTACACTTCAAATATGAATAACTCAACTAAAGCATGTTTTATAATAATATATTTAATAATATAAGATACCTTTAATTTATGGTAAATGTTCATTTTAAATGCAAGCCTGTCACATAAATGAAAAGATTGATTGATGAATTTAAGAACTGAAATTGAAAAGATAAAAAGATGGCCAAACTTAGAAAAGAGATGTCGGTGCAATCCAAACCGGAACACTCTTAAGTAATTAGGTCACATCTAGAGCTATAGATCTCAGATTTAGGTATACTTTATATAGATGGAAAGGTAAGACATAGGCCTACAACTTTCTGGAGCTTAAGATCTAAAAAGGCCATTTTCAAGTCCAAATTATTGCAACAACAAAGAAGCCCGAATCTGTCCTCCAGCCCGAGCACTCTTTAGTATTTTGGCCATATCTGGAGTTCTAGAAGATGAAATGAGTTTAGTTTTTTACACAAGAAAGCTGAGACAATTTCCTACAACTTTCATTTTTCAAGTGGCTCTAATTTTGACGTTATCAATGATGTTTTGGGCAGACAAGAGAAGATAAGGATTGTCGTCAAGTCAAGAGTTGGTTACCAACTCATTAATTAGTCATCAAATCAATAGTTTCCAATTTTCGCCTATAAAAGGAGGCATTTGCCATGCATTTAGGCATCTTGGGTGTCCAGATCAAGATCGTACTCTAATGGTGTAAGAATAAGTATAATATAAACTTAATATGGACTTTAATGTTTGATACTAACATGTTTTATATTTGTTATCTTGTTCACTCTTTAATACTTTGCTTGTTAAATGACTAATCTTGATTTATGTTGTATAACACTTGGTACAACAAATGCTTGACACTTTCATAGCCCATACTGTATGGTGTAACCGACACCTGAGCTATGAAAGGAACTTGATTTGTTGTTAACATAAGTTATAATCATGAATGCTTAACGAGATTTACAAGTATTAGCATTAATCGAATAAGATGACTAATGTAATCATGTTAACAATATATAATCTGATTGGAACCTCCTTTGTGTGTGGTTTCCAATTGAATAATAAGAGTTTATACTATACTTGTTTGATATACCATTAGTGGATCCTCTAACCTTGACATTGTTTATTATCATTATTTAATTCTTAAATTAATTTTTCATCTAAAAGTTCTCATCAACTTTTCTTCTTCTTCTTCTTGTTCTTCTTTATTATTGTTACTACTACTACTACTACTACTACTACTACTACTACTACTACTACTACTACTACTACTAGTACTACTACTACTACTACTAGTATTATTATTGCTATTACTATTTTTATTATTGTTGTTGTTATTGTTACTATTATTGTTGTTTATAATTTGTACAATTAACTTCCTTGTAGTTTGACCCCGGTCTTGCGGGGTTATTTATTACTTCGACACTCCTGTACTTGGAAGAAGACATCAATCTTTTAGTCATGTCAAGTGTTCCAGTTTGGATTGCACCGACATATCTTTTTTAAGTTTGACCATCTTTTTGTCCTTTTAATTTCACTTCTTGAATTCATCAATTAATCCTTTCATTTATGTTATAGGCCTGCATTTAAAATAAACATTTACCACAAATTAAAATTATCTTATATTATTAGATACATTATTATAAAACATGTTTTAGTTAATGAGTTATTGATACTTCAAGTGAAAAATAATGATAAAAAACCTTGATAAAAATATATTTTTAAGTACTAATCACATCCCCTAACCAGCTTATTACTAGTCCCTAGTAATCAAAATGTTAAAATAGAAAATGTTTTTTGCAAATTCCACAAAGAAAGGTATTCATCATTCAACTTCCAATAATCTATCTAAATAAACAAACTCTCATTAAATTTATATATCTGCTCAATACCTCTTAACAAGATATTAATAAATCTTTCTTTTGTACTTTATATATCAACATATAATTATAGGGCTTTTCTTGGAAGAAAACAATTTTTTTGTTCTAATGTTTAAGGTTAACTTTCTTGGGTTGAGATTATTATTTTTTAAAAACAAATATATACATATAACTTAAAACATCATGCATCTTTAACCGATGTAACGAGTTTTTGGCTAATGACTCCCAGACCAGTTAGTCTTAGGGCATTAGGTGTTGAGACACCCCTACGAGCTTAGTAACTCGGGTCGCAGATACTGATATGTAGATAATACAATGTTTGATTCTTTTAAGCTTTTCTCCTCAACCCATATAATAAGCATTGAGCTAATAGCTCCCAAGTCAGTTAACTTTAGAGTATTAAGTGTTAAAACACCCCTTTAGGCTTAACTGCTTAGGTTATGGAGGTTGTGAAACCAAACTTATTTACATTTTTATTATAATCATTTTTTTCTTTTTATTTCAAATTATATATTATCCCTTTCCCTTGGTTGTTACCTTTAACAAAAGAACATAAATAATGTAATAATCCAATGTGCAACCCATAATCATATGTTAAAGTGTGTGTGTAAATTAAGATTTAAGAATACATGTTAAATGAGTTTATGAGCAGAATTAAGTGATAACAATGTGAGAGTTTGTAAACCTGAATATTTCAAGAAGTATTATGATAAACCTTGTTAACAATGGTTACTAAGATGCGTTTCAAGAGTCATAAAAAGATCTCATTTATTCTGTCATCATAGTAACAACAATTTTGCACATGCTTTAGAAATAAAAAACACGGTTAGTTTAATTTTTTTTTTTAGCTACTACCTTCTCCCCCCAACCAAAACGAGACATTGTCCTCAATGTTCTAAGGTAGAAAGATATAGTATAGAAGATATAGAATATAGAAGATATCACTTAAAATAACGAACACTAACAAACCTGAAACACATTGAAACAAAACTAAGAAATAATAAAACATAATAATAAAACAGAAGGACAAAAAAAAATACAAATGAAGACGCAAATCTAATCTAAGCTTTTTACAGTTTTTTTAAATGACCAATTTATGCTACTCATAAACGGATCAATTACAGGAATGAAAGATTATAGTTGGCTAATCAATTATTCAGCAGTAGCAGTAGAGATTATGATTTGTCATGCAGGAGATGTTAGAAATTCCTGTTCCATAGGATGATCAAGAAAAGACAACAACTTATCATAATAACCATTAACATTTAACAAACCTATGAGTTTATGATGAATGTGCAATTGGACCCAAGAGAAAATATAAAAGATCTCTTCCAATGTACCTATACCACCTGGTAAAGCAACGAAGGCATCAACATGGTTAAACATTGTGTTCATTTGAGCAGACATTGTGGAGACCTGAAGTTCCTCTCCAATTGTTTTTCCAACGATGTTCCTTTGTGCTAAAGCTTCGGGGACGACCCCCAAAACTTGACTACCTCCTAAAAATACAGCTATTAACACATCTCCCATTAATTCAAGACTGCCTCCCCCAAACACTAAATGAATCTTTCTCTCAGCTAGCACCTAACCAAGATGATTTGCTGATTCTAAAATCTCTTCTTTTCCAAGACTAGATCTACTAAAAACATAAATATTTTTTATGTGATGACCTAAGAAACTTACCATTTCTATACACTTCTATATTTGTTGAATGTATGGGTTGAGTAGAAATGAAAGGAAGGAAGAGAGGATTTTATAGATAAGAAATTAAAAAAACAATCATACCACCAATATGTAGGCTAGCTGGAGTCTCTCTCTCTCTCTCTCACACACACACACTCTCTCTTTATTTATTTATTTTTGAAAAGCCATGTATATGTACAGGTAGTTATGATTGTGGCTCACATCTTTCTTTGGTTTTATATCCAAGAACGACTTAAACACCCTTTATTGGTTAGGGATAGGCTTCCCATCCAGTTTTCTTAAAAAATGGCAAATAGGGTCTTTTTTAGTCAGGTTTTCAAGACTAAGTCGATCATTTTTTTAATGAAAATAGGGTCATAAATCATAAATTGCATGATGCACATCTCCACTAGGATGTGTCTCAAGAGTTAATAGAAGATTATCTAAAGATTCCTTACTTAGGCCATCCTTAATGAATTATATTATATTTTCATGGTTTATAGATATCATTCCTAAAGAATGACATTGTGCATTACAAGTCCATCTAGCACATCGATGACAGACTTTCAGTCGTTTTGCACAACGTTTCTTTGCAAAAGTGTTTTTACCTGTTCCAGGCATGTGTGAAATAAAGGAATTCGAGGGCTTACCTGATAATCGGACCTTTGCTTCAATTAACCAGCGAATATCTTTAGGAATTCCATAATTCATTAACAACCTCAATCTTGGACATCTAGCATGATAAATTTTTGTAATCGCATTCTGAGGCAAAGTGGAAAAATATTTTTTTAATTTTTCAAGATTAGTGTCCATTTTCAAATGAGAATTAGAAGAGAGATTCAAAGAATTGCACAAATATATACACATATATTACATATTATAGGAAACTAAAAGAACCGACTTAAATCATAAAGTACCGTTGTTTGTCATTTGACTAGGGTGAGAGAAACTAGCAAAAATCACTAAAAACAAAACACAAAAACAATATAAGAAAAATAAAATAATCAACCTTTATCTATAAGATCATTCAAACCAGTTGATTCATTTTAACTATGAAAATTATTTAAATAAGCTTTCAAATGATGTCCATTTTCCTTAAAAACATTGTCATTCATTGAATTCTCAATATCAAAGGCCCCATAAGGATACACATGTTTCTTAATAAATGGACTGCCCCATCTTGATCTTAGCTCTCTAAGGAATAAATAGAATTGAGAATTATAAAACAAAGTTTTTTGACCAGTATCAACTTTTTAACAATTTTCACAAGTTTTGCAGATTGTATTCATGTCCTTGAACATGGTGGGCAAATAAAATCCATTTTGAAAGATTTTTACAACTGTCTTTTTTTATGAGAAATAACTCCCCCATGCTTTAGAATAACAAAGTTGAATGACACTACTTACCTCATTGTTGGGAATGAATCTTTGAAATATTTGATCAGGACAATATTTAAATAAGTTAGGGTCATCACAATAAAAGTTCTTCACTTCGTTCAAAAACTTTTCTTTGTCTTGGGTACTCCAATCAGCTAGCAAATCTTCTAAAGCAAGAAAATTGATATTTTTATCATATCAAGGCATTGGACTAAGAGAAAGTAAGGATTCATTAGGAAAGTAATCATTGATTGGTGTGATGTTAGATGTTGAATTTGCTATCATTTTTGACAAAAGATCCGCATCAACATTTTCAGTGCGTTTTTCATCTGTGATTTCTTTCTCAGAATAAATCATTTACAAATCTTCAGATTCATCCAACTCATTTTTACTTAAAGTAGATTCAAGTTGATCATAAACTAATTCGTTAATATGATCTACTTCTTGTAAATCATTATCATTTTTAGGTTGCTTGCAAATATTAAAAATATTCATCTCCAATGTCATGTTTTCTAATGATAGCTTCATTAGTCCATTCCTACAATTAATCAATGCGTTAGATGTTACAAGAAATGGACGTCCTAAAATAACAGGAAATGAATTACATGCTTCAACAGGTTTTGTGTCTAAGATAACAAAATCCACAGGATAAATAAATTTATCGACTTGTACTAACATATCTTTGATTATTTCTCTAGGCACTTTTATAGATCTATCTACAAGTAAGAGAGTTATAGAAGTTGGCTTTAACTCACCTAGATTGAGACTTTAAAAAACTAAATATAGAAGTAAATTCACATTAGCTCTATGATAAAGTAAGGCTCTTTCAATTTTATGTTCTCCAATAGAGTATGAAATTGTAGGACAACCAGAGTCTTTATATTTCAAAGCATTATTATTTTGAAGAGTGACACTTGTTCAGCTAACAAGACTTTCTTTTTCACATTCAGTTTCCTCTTCACAGTGTATAGGTCTTTAAAAATTTAGCATAAGAAGGAACCTGTTTAATAGCATCTAGTAAAGGTATATTGATCCTTACCTGTTTGAAAGTTTTAAAAAATTTAGAGTTGTGATTGACTTTCCTTTGTTTGGTCATGGCTTGATAAAATGAAAGTACTGGAGGGGAATTAGTTATTTTTTTATAATTTTCAGATTCAACCCCTTCCTTACCCTTAGAGATTGACTTATCATCTTTCTCACAAGGTTCAAGAGTGAGTTTTTCAATAACCTTACCATTGCGAAGAGTAGTGACTGATTTAACTTGATCCATATGTTGGCTTCTAGAACTACTTGCATTTGCATTGTATTGCCCTTTGGGATTTTGTTGTGGTTATGATGGAAACTTACCTTTCTCTTGAAAACTAAGAGCAGGTGTCAATTTTGCAAGAGTATGTTTAAAATTTGTCATGTTTTTAGCAAGTTGAGTATTGATTGTCTCTTGCTTTTCAATGAATGTATGCAATGTTTCCTTGAGATTTCTTCTAGGAGGTGGAGCATAAGGAGTTGCATATCCATGAGAATTTTAGAAATTATGGTGTGCTTGAAACGGTGGTTATGAAGTTTGTACATTGTTATTATCATTCTTCCAACTAAAATTCAGGTGATTTCTTTAACAAGGGTTGTATGTTTGCGAGTATAGGTTGTGGTTGGCCCTTTGAAAACTGTTTAAAGAACGGGCTTGTTCATGGAGACATTCCTTAAAAGAAGGCAAGGTTGGATAGTTATTGGTTGAGTATTCATTTGTTTCACATATTTGACACATAATGTTTTCAATATATTTTAATTGACCACTCTTTTTCAATTCTAGTGCCTCGACTTTTCTAACTAAAGATGCAAACTTGGCTTGAAGGTCATGATCTTCCCTAAAGTTGTACATACCTCCACTATATGTATGAGATTGAGTTTTACTTGGTGCCTCATAAAACCTATGGTGTCCTAATTTTGAGCATTTTCAGTTAACAAGTCTAAGTACTTCATTGCTTTATTAGGGTCTTTATCTTTAAAAGTTTCGTTGCACATTAATTCAACCATTTATCTATCTTTAGGTGTTAACCCTTCATAAAAATATAAAATCAATCTCTATGTTTTAAAACCATGATGACGGTAAGTACTAAGCATGTCTCGATACCTATTCCAACATTGGTAAAATATTTCTTCTAGTTTTTTAGTGAAAGTGGTGATTTGTCTTTTGAAAGAGTTTGTTTTGTGAGATGGGAAAAACTTATTTATTTTATAAAATGGGAAAAACTTCTTTAAAAATTATTGTTGTATTTCATCCCAAGCACGAATAGATCCTAGTCTCAAATTTTGTAGTCATGTTTTAGTTTTATCTTTCAATAAAAAAGGAAAAAGCTTTAATCTAATGGTGTTTATGCTACAATTTGAATCATTATATGTGTTGCAAACCTCCTCAAATTTCCTTAAATGTAAATATGAATTTTCCAATTCTAAGGCATGAAAAGAAGGTAAAAGTTAAATAATGCATGACTTAAAATTAAAATGAGATGTATCAGGAGGAGAAACTATGCATGATAGTGCACTTGTTCATGTAGGATTCATGTGGTCTCTAAGTGTTCTAACACAATTATTCTCAATATTCTCATTATGAAGTGATTGATTATTTTCTTTGGCCATATTTTCTAAAAATAATAAGGATACTCTACAAAGTCTACCACTTGATGTACGTGACCATACTCTTATGCACCTATAGGAATAGAATAAAAGAAAAAAGAAAACAAAAGAAGAAGAAATAATAGAAAAGAAACAAAGTTACATATAAGAAAAGTGAAAAGAGAAAATAAAATAACTATTATAATTTATATAAGAACTTACCTCCCCGGCAATGACACCAAAAACTTGAAACGATAAAAAGATTGATGTCTTCTCCTAAGTGCAGGAGTATCGAAGTAATAAATAACCCGACAAAACTGGGGTCGAACCATAAGGAGGTTAAATGTATAAATTATAGATGACAATAATAATAAGTTGAAGTAATAAATAACCTGCCAAGACCGAGGTCGAATCACATGAAAGTTAATTGTATAAACTATAAATAATAATTATAAACAACAACAACAATAATATTAGTAGCAATAATAATAATAATAATAATAATAATAACAACAACAACAACAACAACAACAATAGTAGGAAGTGACTTTGTAGAGTATTCTAACATGATTATTCTCATTATTCTTATTATGAAGTGACTATTTATGTTTTTCAGCCATATTTTCTAAACATAACGAAGATACCCAAGAACGTCTACCACTTAATGTACATGACCACACTCTCATGCACGTGTAGAAATAGAATAAAAGGAAGAATAAACATAATTATATACAAGAAAAGTGAAAAGAAAAAATAAAATAAATACTATAATTTATACAAGAACTTACCTCCTCGATAACAGCACTAAAAACTTGACACGACCAAAAAATTGATATCTTCTCCTAAGTACAGGAGTGTTGAAATAATAAATAATCCGATAAAACTAGAGTCGAACCACATGGAGGTTAATTGTGTAAATTATAAATAACAATAACACAACAACAACAACAATAATAATACTAATAATACTATTAATAATAGTAATAGTAATAATAATAGTAGTAATAGTAATGATAATAATACTAGTAATAATAAAGTAGTAATAGTAGTAGCAACAACAGTAGTAGCAGTAGTAATAATAATAATAATAAAGAAAAAGAAGTTGATAAGAACATTGAGATAAAAGATTAACGTAAGGATTAAATGATGATAACAATAAATATCAAGGTTAGAGGATCCACTAATGGTATGTCAAAAAAATATAGTATAAACTTTTATTATTCAATTGGAAACCACACAGAAAGAAGGTTCCAATCAGATTATAAATTGTTAACATGATTACATTAATTATCTTATTTGATTAATGTTAATACTTGTAAATCTCGTCAAACATTCATAATTATAACTTATGTTAACAACAAATCAAGTTCCTTTCATAGCTCAAGTGTCCATTGAACCATACAGTATGGGCTATGAAAGTGTCAAGCATTTATTGTACCAAGTGTTATACAATATAAATCTAGATTAGTCATTTAACAAGCAAAGTATTAAAGAGTAAATAAGATAACAAATATAAAACATGTTAGTATCAAACATTAAAGTCCATGTTAAGTTTACACTATACTTATTCTTATACTATTAGTCTAATCTTTTCACCTTGACATAACAAACTTAACTAAACATAATGAAAGAAAAAATAAATAAATAAAATAAAAACATAAATAAGATAAAAGTTAAACAAGTAAAGAAAAGGAAATGAAAGGCATGAATAAGATATTAATGAAAGAAAAACTTAAGCATTACTGATTAGTACTTAAAAGTGCATTTTTATCAAGGTTTTATATCATCATTTTGCAATTGAAGTATCAATAACTCTTTAACTAAAGCATGTTTTATAATAATATATCTAATATTATAAGATACCTTTAATTTATGGTAAATGTTCATTTTAAATGCAGGCCTATCATATAAATAAAAGGATTAATTGATGAATTTAAAAACTGAAATTGAAAGGACAAAGAGATGGCCAAACTTAGAAAAGACATGTTGGTGCAATCCAAACCGGAACACTGTTCAGTAATTGGATCATATCTGTAGTTGTAGATCTCAAATTTAGGTCTATTTTATATGGATGGAAAGCCCAAGCACTGTTCAGTGTTTGACCCATATCTAGAGTTTTAGAAGTCCAAATGACCTGAATTGTTTACACAAGAAAGTTGTGATAATTTCCTATAATTTTCATGTTTTCAAATGGCTCCAATTTTAACGTTATCAATGATGTTTTGAGTAGACAAGAGAAGATAAGGATTGTCATCAAGTCAAGAGTTGGTCACCCACTCATCAATTAGTCATCAAATCAATAGTTTCCAATTTTGGCCTATAAAAGGAGGCATTTGCCATGCTTTTTAGGCATCTTGGTTTCCAGATCAAGATCATGCTCTTGCTTTCTCTTTTTGTATTTTTTGTAATGCTTATGCTTTGCTTTCATTAATATCAAGTTTATGTCTTTCATTTCCTTTTATTTATTTAGTTAACTTTTATCTTATTTATGTTCTTCTTTTATTCATTTATTTTTCTTTCTTTCATTATGTTTAGTTAAGTTTATTATGTCAAGGTGAAAAGGTTACACTAATGGTGTAGGAATAAGTATAGTGTAAACTTAATATTGACTTTAATGTTTGATACTAACATGTTTTGTATTTGTTATCTTGTTCACTCTTTAATACTTTACTTGTTAAATAACTAATCTTGATTTATGTTATATAACACTTGGTACAACAAATGTTTGGCACTTTCATAGCCCATACTGTATGATGTAACCAACACCCGAGCTATGAAAGGAACTTGATTTGTTGTTAACATAAGTTATAATCATGAATGCTTAATGAGATTTACAAGTATTAGCATTAATCGAATAAGATGACTAATATAATCATGTTAACAATATATAATCTAATTAAGACCTCCTTTGTGTGTGGTTTCCAATTGAATAATATGAGTTTATACTATACTTGTTTGACATAGCATTAGTGGATCCTCTAATCTTGATATTTATTGTTATCATTATTTAATTCTTACGTTAATATTTCATCTCGAAGTTCTCATCATCATCTTCTTCTCCTTCTTCTTTACTACTACTACTACTACTACTGCTACTACTATATTATTATTATTATTATTATTATTATTATTATTATTATTATTATTAGTTCTATTAATATTATTTTTGTTATTGCTTATAATTTGTACAATTAACCTCCTTGTGGTTCGATCTCGGTCTTGCCAGATTATTTATTACTTCGACACTCCTGCACTTGGGAGAAGACATCAATTTTTTGGTCGTGTCAAGTTTTTAGCACCATTTCTGGGGAGGTAAGTCCTTCTATAAATTATAGTATTTATTTTATTTTCTCTTTTCACTTTTCTTGTATATGACTTTGTTTCTTGTCTCTTATTTTTTCTTCATTTGTTTTCTTCTTTCTTTTATTCTATTCCTACACATGCATGAAAGTGTAGTCATGTATATTAAGTGGTAGACTTTGTAGGGTATCCTTATCATTTTCAGAAAATATAGCCAAAAAAGATAATCAATCACTTCATAATAAGAATAATGAGAATAACCATGTTAGAACACTTAGAGACCACATGAATCCTATAAGAACAAGTGCACTATCATCCATAGTTTTTCCTTCTAATGTATCTTATTTTAATTTTAAGCCATGCATTATTCAACTTTTATCTTCTTCTCATGGCTTAGGTTTATAAAATGCATACTTGCATTTAAGAGAATTTAAGGAGGTCTGTAACACCTATAATGACTTAAATTATAGCATGAACACCATTAGATTAAAGCTTTTTTCTTTTTCATTAAAAGATAAAGTTAAAACATGGATACAAAATTTGAGACCAAGATTCATTCGTGTTTGAGATGAAATGCAATAACAGTTTTTAAAAAAGTTTTTTTCATCTCACAGAACAAATTCTTTTAAAAGACAAATCACCACTTTCACTCAAAAACCAGAAGAAATATTTTACCAATGTTGGGATAGGTATCGAGACTTTCTTAATACTTGCTCTCTTCATAGTTTTGAAATATAGAGATTGATTTCATATTTTTATGAAGGGTTAACACTTAGAGATAGACAAATGGTTGAATTAATGTGTAATGGAACTTTTAAAGATAAAGACTCTGATGAAGCAATTGAGTACTTAGACTTGTTAGCTGGAAATGCTCAAAATTAGGATACCATAGATACTTATGAGGCACCAAGTAAAACTTAACCTCATACATCTAGTAGAGGTATGTACAACCTTAGAAAAGATCATGACCTCCAAGCAAAGTTTATATTTTTAGCTAGAAAAGTCGAGGTACTACAATTAAAAAAGAGTGGTCAATTAAAATCTATTGAAAACATTATGTGTCAAATATGTGAAACAAATGAACACTCAACCAATGACTGTCCAACCTTACCTTCTTTTAAGGAATGTCTTCATGAGCAAACCCATGCTTTAAATAGTTTTCAAAGGCCCAGCCACAACCTATACTCACAAACATACAACATTGGTTGAAGAAATCATCCAAATTTCAATTGGAAGAGTGATAATGCACAAACTTCGCAACCACCATTTCAAGCACATCATAATTTTTAAAATTTTGATAGATATACACCTCCTAAAAGAAATCTTGAGGAAACATTGCATGTATTTATTAAAAAGCAAGAGACAATCAATACTCAACTTGCTCAAAGCATGATATATTTTAAAGATACTCTTACAAAATTGACATCTGCTCTTAGTTTTCAAGAGAAAGGTAAGTTTTCATCTCAACCATGATAAAATTTTAAGGGGCAATACAATGCAAATACAAGTAGTTCTGGAAGCCAACATATGGATCAAGTCAAATTAGTCACTACTCTTCACAGTGGTAAGGTTATTGAAAAACCAACTCTTGAAGCTTATGAGAAAAATGATGAATTAATCTTTAAGGGTAAGGAAGGGGTTGGATATGAAAATTACAAAGAAAAGATAGATTCCCCGCCAGCACTTCCATTTCCTCATGCCATGATCAAATAAAAAAAAGTCAATCACAACTCTAAAATCTTTGAAACTTTCAAACAGGCACGGATCAATATATCTTTGCTAGATGCTATTAAACAGGTTCCTTCCTATGCTAAATTTTTAAAAGATTTGTGAAGAGAAAACTGAATGTGAAAACAGAAGCCTTTTTAGCCGAACAAGTAAGTGTCATTCTTCTTAATAATAATGCTTTGAAATATAAAGACTCTAGTTGTCTTACAATTTCTTGTGTTATTAGAGAACATAAAATTGAAAGAGTATCACTTGATTTTAGAGCTAACGTGAATTTACTTTCATATTTAGTTTTTCAAAGTCTCAATCTAGGTGAGTTAAAACCAACTTCTATAACTCTTTTACTTGTCAATAGATCAGTAAAAGTGCCTAGAAAAATAATTAAAGATATGTTTGTACAAGTCGATAAGTTCATTTATCCTGTGGATTTTATTGTCTTGGACACAACCTATTGAAACATGTAATTCATTTCTTGTTATTTTAGGATGTTTGTTTCTTGCAACTTTTAATGCATTGATTAATTGTAGGAATGGACTAATGAAGTTATCATTTGGAAACATGACATTGGAGATGAATATTTTTAACATTTACAAGCAACCTAAAGATAATAATGAATTACAAGAAGTAGATCATATTGAGGAATTAGTTTATGATTAACTTGAATCTACTTTAAGTAAAAATTAGTTGGATGAATTTGAAAATTTGCAAATGATTTATTCTCAGGAAGAAATAATGGATGAAAAAGGAACCGAAAATGTTGATGCAGATCTTTTATCAAGAGTGACAATAGATTCGACATTCGACATCATATTAATCAATGATTAGTTTCCTAACAAGTCCTTACTTTCTCTTAGTTCAATGCCTTGGTTTGCTAAAAATATCAATTTTCTTGCTTCAAGATTTTTGTTAATCATTAGAGTACGAAAGAAAAAAAGAAAATTTTGTAGCAACATGCAAAATTTTTATTGGGATAACCCTTACTTATTCAATTATTGTTCTCGTCAAATTTTTGAAAGATATATTCCTGCTAATGAGGTAAGTAATGTCATTAAATTTTCTTATTTTAAGGCACATAGGGATCATTTCTCATAAAAAAAGAGGACTGTAGAAATCTTAAAAAGTGGATTTTATTGGCTCACCATGTTAAAGGATTCACATGCATTCTACAAAACCTGTGAAAATTATCAAAAGGCGAGATTTATTTCAAAACATAGAGTCTTTAGATAATCTTCTATTACTCTTAAGTTTTATCATAGTGGATATATGCATTATGCAATTCATGACTTATGAACCCATTTTCATAAAAAACATTCTTGGCATATTTTTGGGAATCTAACTAAAAAAAGATCTTGTTTGCCAGTTTTTAAGAAAATTGGATAAAAAGCCTATCCCCAACCTATAAAGTGCATTTAAGTCATTCTTGGATGTAAAATCAAGGGAAGATATGAGCCATAATCACAACTACGATTTGAATTTTAGTTTGTAAAAACTTGTGTTGTTTGGTTTTATTAATAGCATAATATTTATGTTTTGTTGTTTCTTATATTTGTTTAAATGTATTTTAGGTTTGTTAATGTTCGATGTTTCAAGTGATGTCTTCTATACTCTATCTTTCTATCTTAAGACATTGAGGACAATATCATGTTTTAGTTGGGGGAGAGCGTAGTAGTTGACAAAAAAAATTAACTAATTGTATTTTCTATTTTATAAAGTATGTGAAAAATTATTATTACTAGAATGATAGAGTAAATGAGCTTTTTTTGTTAAAGTGACTCTTGAAATGTCGATTAATACTTAAAAGTGCATTTTTATCAAGATTTTATATCATCATTTTGCACTTAAAATATCGATAACTCCTTAACTAAAGCATGTTTTATAATAATACATCTAATAATATAAGATACCTTTAATTTATGGTAAATATTCATTTTAAATACAGGTCTATCACATAAATAAAAGAATTGATTGATGAATTTAAGAACTGAAATTGAAAGGACAAAGAGATGGCCAAACTCAGAAAAAAGATGTCGGTGTAGTCTAAACTGGAACACTATTTGGTAATGGGTCATATCTAGAGCTGTAGATCTTAGATTTAGGTCTACTTTATATGTATGGAAGGGTAAGACATAGGCCTACAACTTTCATATAGAGCCCAAGATCTAGAAAGGCCATGTTTAAGTTCAAATTGGAGTAACAACAAAGAAATCTGAATATGTCCTACAACCCGAGTACTATTCAGTTTTTGGCCCATATCTAGAGTTCTAGAAGTCAAAATGATTTGAATTTTTTAAAAAATAAAGCTGAGATAATTTCCTACAACTTTTATATTTTCAAGTGGTTTCAATGATGTTTTGGGCAGACAAGAGAAGATAAGGATTGTCACCAAGTCAAGAGTTGGCCACCTACTCATCAATTAGTCATCAAATCAATAGTTCCTAATTTTGGCTTATAAAGGAAGGCATTTATCATAAATTTAGGCATCTTGGTTTCCTGATCAAGATCATACCTTTGCTTTCTCTTTTTGTATTTTTTGTAATATTTATGCTTTTCTTTCATTAATATCAAGTTTATACCTTTCATTTTCTTTCCTTTACTTAGTTAACTTTTATGTTGTTTATGTTCTTATTTTGTTTATTTATTTTTCTTTCTTTCATTATGTTTAGCTAAGTTTATTATGTTAAAGTGAAAAGGTTACACTTAACATGTTTGATACTAACATGTTTTGTATTTGTTATCTTGTTCACTCTTTAATACTTTACTTGTCAAATGATTAATCTTGATTTATGTTGCATAACACTTGGTACAACAAATGCTTGACTCTTTCATAGCCCATACTGTATGGTATAACCGACATCTGAGCTATGAAAGGAACTTGATTTGTTGTTAACATAAGTTATAATCATAAATGCTTGACTAGATTTACAAGTTTAGCATTAATTGAATAAGATGACTAATGTAATTATGTTAACAATCTATAATCTGATTGGAACCTCCTTTGTGTGTGGTTTCTAATTGAATAATAAGATTTTATACTATACTTGATTGACATACCATTAATGGAACCTTTAACTTTGACATTTGTTATTATCATTGTTTAATCCTTACATTAATATTCCATCTCAAAGTTCTTATCATCATCTTCTTCTTCTTTTTCTCTACTACTACTACTACTACTACTACTACTATTGTTGTTGTTATTATTGTTGTTGTTATTGTTATTCTTATTGTATTATTGTTATTTATAATTTGTACAATTAACCTCTTTGTGGTTCGACCCTGGTCTTGCTGAGTTATTTATTACTTCGACACTCCTGCACTTGGAAGAAGACATTAATCTTTTAGTCATGTCAGATGCATCTTAGTAACCATTCTTAACAAGGTCTACCATAATACTTCTTTAAATATTCAGGTTTACAAACTCTCGAATTGTTATCACTTAATTTTGCTCATACTCATTTAACATGTATTCTTAGACTTTAATATTCACACAAACACTATAACATATGATTGTAGGTTGCACATTGGATTATTACATTATTTATATTCTTTTATTAAAGGTAACAACTAAGGGAAAAGGATAGTATATAATTTGAAAAAAGAAGAAGAAAAAAACAAAAATGATGATAATAAAAATATAGATAAGTTTGGTTTCGTAGCCTCTATAACTTAAGCAATTAAGCTCAAGGGAGTGTCTTAACACCTAATACCCTAAAGTCAATTGACTTGAAAGTTATTGGCCCAAGGCTTATTATATGAGTTGAGGAGAAAAGCTTAAGGAAATCAAACATTGCATTATTTACGTATTAGTATCTGCAACTCGAGTTATTAAGCTCGTAAGGGTGTCTCAATACCTAATGCCCTAAGATTAACTAATTTGGGAGTCATTAGCTAAAAGCTTGTTACATGGGTTAAAAATATATTGTGTTTTAAGTTATATGTATATATATTAAAAAACAAAAAAGAAAAAAAAAAGAAAAGGAAATCCTAACCCAAGGAAGTTAACCTTAAACATTAGAACAAAAATTTTTTTTCAAGAAAAGCCTCATAATTATGTGTTGATATATTAAGTAAAAAAAGGTTTATTAATATTTTTTTTAAGAGTTATTGAGCAGATATATAAATTTAATCAAAGTTCATTTATCTGGATAGATTAATGAAAGTTGAATGATGAATACCTTACTTTATGGAATTTACAAATTATTTTTCTATTTTAAAGCTTTAATTAGTAGGGACTAATAATAAGCTAGTTGAGGGGTGTGATTATTATTTAAAAGTGCTTTTTTTATCAAGGTTTTATATTATCATTTTACACTTGAAGTATCAATAACTTCTTAACTAAAACATGTTTTATAATAGCATATCTAATAATATAAGATACCTTTAGTTTGTGGTAAATATTTATTTTAAATGTAGGCCTATCACATAAATGAAAGGATTGATTGATGAGTTTAAAAACTAAAATTAAAAGGATAAAGAGATGGTCAAACTTAGAAAAGAGATGTTGGTGCAGTCCAAACTGGAACACAGTTCGATAATTGGATCATATCTGAAGTTGTAGATCTCAGATTTAGGTCTACTTTATATCTATGAAAAGGTAAGGCATAGGCCTATAACTTTCATATGGAGCCAAGATTTAAAAAGATCATTTTCAAGTCAAAATTGTAACAACAACAAATAATTCCAAATCTGTCCTACAACATTGTTCAATGTTTAGCACATATCTGGAGTTTCAGAAGTCCATATGATCTCTATTTTTTTCTGAAAAGCTGAGACAATTTTCTACAACTTTCATGTGTTCAAGTGGTTCCAATTCTGACGTTATCAATGATATTTTGGGCAGACAAGAGAAGATAAAGATTGTTACCAAGTCAAGAGTTAGCCACCCACTCATCAATTAGTCATCAAATCAATAGTTCTCAATTTTAGCCTATAAAAGGAGGCATTTGCCATGCAATTAGGTATCTTGTTCTCTAGATCAAGATCATGCTCTTTGTTTCTCTTTTTGTGTTTTTGCAATGCTTATATTTTGCATTCATTAATGTTTTGTCCATACTTTTCATTTTCTTTTCTTTACTTAGTTAACTTTTATCTTATTTATATTCTCATTTTATTTATTTATTTATTTATTCTTTTATTATATTTAGTTAAGTTTATTATGTCAAGGTGAAAAGGTTATACTAATGGTGTAAGAATAAGTATAATGTAAATTTAACATAGACTTTAATGTTTGATACTGATATATTTTATATTTGTTATCTCGTTCACTCTTTAATACTTTGCTTGTTAAATGACTAATCTAGATTTATATTGTATAATACTTAGTATAACAAATGCTTAACACTTTCATAACTCATACTGTATGGTATAACCGACACCTGAGCTATGAAATAAACTTGATTTGTTGTTAACATAAGTTATAATCATGAATGTTTGACAAGATTTACAAGTATTAGCATTAATCAAATAAGATAACTAATGTAATCATGTTAATGATAATATGATTGGAACCTCCTTTATATGTGGTTTCTAATTGAATAATAATAGTTTATATTATACTTGTTTGACATACCATTAGTGGATCCTCTAATCTTGACATTTGTTATTATCATCGTTTAATCCTTACATTAATCTTTCATCTCAAAGTTCTCATCAACCTTTTCTTCGTCTTCTTCTTCTTTACTACTACTACTACTACTAATATTATTATTAATATTATTACTATTACTATTATTAGTAGTAGTATTAGTGTTATTATTATTGTTATTATTGTATTATTATTATTTATAATTTATACAATTAACTTCTCTGTGGTTCGATCCTGGCCTTGTCAGGTTATTTATTACTTCGACACTCCTGCACTTGGAAAAAGACATCAATCTTTTGGTCGTATCACTCACCTTTCATCTTTTTTGAAAAACAAAATCCAGGAAAATAGGATGTATAATGTTAGAAAACATTTAATAAGATCAAATAGCATCTACATAAGCCACCTTTTTTAGTCCTACCTATATATGAAAGACATCTTACCTTATATCTAATAATCACTGAAGTTGCCACGAGTTGTGTAGTGGACTAATATGATATTTTAGAAGAAAGTAACAAGTTATTTACTACCGTAGTGTGAGTCTTGTTATAGCATATTAGAAAAACTAAGATGTGGTATAGTATAAGGTGCTTGACGACTTCATCAATACGTGCTTACTACACCACATGACTAATCTCGAAGATAGATACTTTCAAGTACATTTTTTTAGAAGCTTACCTTTCAAGTCAAATAATAGGATGACAAGTGTTATTGACTAAATATAATATCATTTATATACATACAAAAATAATTTAAAGGGTAGTGTAATTGTTGATCATCTAGTAGACAATGCAATTAACGACTATATGCTTTTAAATTCCAATTTCCTAGATGATAAAAGCAATGATGATTGGCAAAACATGTATTTTGATATTGTTGTGAATGTCTTTGGGAATGGTTTAGGGCAGTGGTGATTTTTCTAAATAGAAGATAATACCTTATCTCTATAAAACTATAATTTAAATTTAGCAACAATATGGCAGGGTATAAGACTTGTATCTATGATTTAAAAATTGTTTTAGAAATATGAGTCAAGATTGAGATATATGATAATTCAATGTTGATAATTTGTTAAGTGAAAGGTAAGTGACAGACTAAAGATAAAAAGTTAAAACTTTACCAAGAATACCTCACCAAGCTAGTAGATTAAGTTGGGATAATAATCAACTTACAACTTTAATAACTTTAACTTTAATGACTAAAATTGATTTTGAATACAACCTATTTGTGTTGAAATTAGAAACTCATTAGTTCATTATTGCTCAATCAAAGGGGAAGTAGATTAAAAAAAATACTATGATTTTACACAATTTATCAAATGTCAAGAATGCCTACTAGGGGAATCTAAAATGGACAAATAAACTTTAAGAAAGATGGAAGTGGATTATTACTTGGATGATAAAATCCTATACAAAAAAGTTTTTGATGAAATCTTATTATAAATTCTAAACACAGCATAAACTAAAAAAATATATAAGAAGTCAATAAAGAAATTTATGCTATATACTTTAATGGACATATGATGACCAGACAAATATTCTAATCATGGTACTTTTAGTTGATTATAACAAGAACTGTATATGTTAGAAAATGTTATAAATATCAGGTGTATATTGATAAAATCAATACGCTTCCAACATCTTTGTTCAACATGGTATCTTCTTAGTCATTTTCCATCTAGGGATTGGATGTTATTGATCCAATTAATTATAAGAAAAACAATGAGCATTATTTTATTATAATGGTGATCGACTAGTTCACCAAATAGATGGAGACATGATACTTTTAGTTAACTATAAAAAGAAACTGTTATAAATGTCAAGTGTATATTAACAAGATTAATACTTCTCCGACACTTCTATTCAACATGATATCTAGTTAGTCATTTTTCATCTAGGGATTGGATGTTATTGGTCTAATTAATTATAAGAAAAGCAATGGGCATCATTTTATTATAACGGCAATTGACTAGTTCACCAAATAGATGGAAGCATCTTCTTATGTTTATGTAACCTAAAAAAATAGTCCAACAATTCATTAAAAAAACCCTAATATGTCGGTATGGTTCATTGAAGATATTGATAACAAATAATGTTTGAAATTTTAATGAGAAAATGATTATTGTACTTTGTGAGAAGTAAAAGTTTAAACACTTAAACCCTTTCCAATGCAAATAAAAAATAAATGGTGTTATAGAGGTAGCCAATAACAACATCAAGAAAATCATGCAAAAGATTATTGTTATCTATACAGACTAGCATAAAATGCTTCGTTATGCTATCTATACATATCGCATGATAGTAAAGAAATTTACAAGTGTTACTCCATGTTAGTTGGTCTATGGAATGGAGATCATAATGTCATTGGAGTTCAAAATTTTTTATTTGAGAATGTCAATAGAAATAGACTTATAAAAGTAAAAATGAATCAATTTATGTTATAAATATCTAAATATAATAAATAAAAAGAAATTAACCATCATTAGCCATAATAAGCAAAAAAAAATGGCCATGAAAAATAATTAAAGAGCTTGAAACTATATATACCATTTTGTAGATAAAAAGAGAGAAATAAATTGAAACAAAACCAAGAAACAACGCATTTTGTTTTTGCTTCCATGAAGGAGAGAGGGAACAAAAGGCAAGAGCGGCGCAAAACTTGTAATATTTCACTTCAATGTTACACTTCTAAAGATGTTTTGGGTACTAAATTGAAAATAATGACAAACCTATAATATTTTAAATTTTTTAATTGATTGAGTTTATATATTCTTAATTTAGTATATAAAATGATATCAACTATATAGATAATAGCATACAAAGTTTTATTTTTTAAAAGTACATATGGAAAATGTCATTGCACTCAAAACATAGGAGGTTTTAAATAATTTATTAATAAACAAAACAATGGTGTCAATTTGTCATATTTTATGTCCAAAACTTTCACATTAGCGTGCTTCTTTATATGACAAGGTTGAATTTTATCGATATCATCTTATTTGGTTCTGTAAATACCGAATAAGATGATATAAATAATGATAAATAATAATATTAGTATATAAAATGCTATGAATTATATAAATAATAGAATATAAAGTGTAATTTTTCAAATCATAAAAAAAAATATCATCATGAAAATTTTAAATAATTTTTTTGATAAAATAAACAATATATAATAGTGTCAGTATATGTCCTATTTTGTGGGCAACACTTTCACGGAAGCATGCTTCTTTATGTGATATGATTAAATTTTATTCATGTCATGTAAATATAAAAACAAATTATATAGGAGGGTGTTCAGCTTGAACATATCTGCCGTAATTCCATGCTTGTTTGATCAGAAATAAAACATGTTAGCCTTTGTGGGTTTTGCGTTAATTTAGATATATTTAATTTATTGTCACTTGTTTGCTTGCCATAATAATTTCCACATATGATATTCCGACATCAAATTGATGAGACTCCTAACTTTGGGATCTGCCGTTAATGTGATTTTGTAATTAGGCTTTAATGATTTCTTTGCTTGCTGTAAAATCATGTTATATTATTTTAATTTGCATGCCTTGATTGGATCCGATGTCAAGTACTATTTTTTTAAAATATAATATATAGTATGTTTGAAAGTATTATAACAGTTATTTTTTAAAATATATTAAAAAATTATTTTAAAACACTAAAAATATATTAATTTAAAGTAAATTAATATATTTTTTAATATATTTTTTTAAAATATTTTTAAAACATAAAAATAAATGGTTATAAGCTTCACAATATTTTTCAATAAATTTTTTAATTTAGCATGTTAAAAAACCTACATCCTTCGTGCTTTCACATTTTTCCTGTGCTAAATAGGTTTGATATTAATTCTAAATTTACATAAACTTGACTTAAAATAAACTCATGCTTATAAAATAATTTAATAAATAGTAATTTTAAAAAACATGTAGGGTCATTTATAATATTTTTCAGTGATTTTTATATTATATTAAACATAACTATTTTATTAATTTTTTTATGAAATAGTATATCCTTTAAAATTTTTAGTCTCTTATATGATAACTTTTTTTTTTAAATTTTTTAGTCTAAAAGACTCGAAGTTTACAGTGTAAAAATATTTTAATACTAGTTTACAAGTATGTACTATTACAGAGGTTGGATAGAAAAATATAATGTAGAAAAAGTATTCAAGTTATAAAAAATTATTTGTTATTATTATTAAACTTAACCCAGATAATTAACCTTAAAATCTCTTTATTTGAATCTTGTTATGTTTAAAATTATATCATATAAAAATTATTTTAATATGATCAAGTTAACATCATAAATCTAGAAATGACCTGAATAAAAAATAAAAAACATGATTTGAATTTAAAAGAAAAAATTCAAATTGATTTTTTTTAATAGTGAAACAATGACATATTTAATTAACTTTCATTGTATTGTTTAACCTTTTAAATTTGTGATTTTATTCAATATGTTTGACAACTTTTTTTTAAATTAATTTTTATTTAATTATACAATTATAAAAATAGATTCTTGTAAAATTGAGTATAAATTAAATATGGAGATATTTGTATGAGAATATAATAACTAAAACATAAAAATTAAATAAATATTGAAAGATAATTGTTTTTTTAAAAAGGAGAGAGGTACTTACGTCACTGTTTACATGAATTAAAACCCCAAATACAATAATTTACAGTATATTCTGTACTTTTATATGGATGGGGATTTTTATTAATGGACTTTTATTTGGATAGGAGTGTTATTTTAGTTTAAAATATGAATTTTAAATTTTATGATGAATGATTGCACATGTATAATAAATGTTACAAAATTTTTTTTGATATAAAATATATATTTTTTAATTTAAAAATAAAAGGATATTATTTACATTTAATGAAATAAATTAAAAAAATAAACCAATAAATTAAGAAAACATTGTTCATGCTAATTAAATACTAATAAAAAGTTAATTTTTATTCCAAAAGAAAAAAAACTGATATGTATACAAATATTTAACCTCAGCTTTTTATTAATTTATAATTTTTCATTTTTTTATCTTAAAGGTTATTTTTTTCTTATCAATAAATAATAATTTTTATTTTTTTAAATATACCATACAAATATAATTTATTTATATAAAATATAAAAGAAATAAATTTAAAGATTAATTAAAATAATGTCTTTTAAGTATTATAAAAAATTACTACTTTTTTTAAAAATGAACTAAACAATTTAAAAAAAATCAGAGAGAGAGAGGATATTAATTTAAATTTCAATAAAAATAAATAAAATATAAAAAATACACAAAAAAGAAGAAAGGTATTAAATCAAAAATTATAAAAAAAAAAAGAAACATTGTTCGGCCTAACAGATTAAATCCACGTGCCTAGCCAAATCAAGGGTGGGCTAACTTTTTTAATGGAGTAGTTGATAAGTAAATAACCAAAAGAAATCTTTATTTCACCTTGGAAGATACGACATGTCAGTATCTATAACATGTTTTGATTATCTTTGATGACAAAAGAAATTAGGTTTTGAGCTTTGAAACCCTAAAAATCTCTTTCTTAACTTGTTTTCAATTGAAAAAAAAACATTAGAAGATTTTAAAAACCTATTTGTAACAAAAAAAAACCTCTAATCTCTCTAAAAAAATATAAATAAATAGCCAAATAAATAAATNTATATATATATATATATATATAGTTAAAATGTTGACAATTGATAACCTTTTTTTTTTCCAATATTTTCTAGTGATTTTCTCTCTTCTCCACAAATATTTTAAGGACTAAAAAAATTAAACTTCAAAATGGGGTATGTTTTGTTGGTTAGAATTAGTCTATATTTTTTTAATTTTTATTTTTAATTATCGATAAATTTTATTTTTGCAAAATTAGTCTTGAATTAATCACCAAATTATATATCTCAAAAGTCTTTTTTGTGTGCGTGTACATATATATAAACAAATATAAAGATATCTCAACCTATAAAACCATTATCATATAACTTAAAATAATGTATTTGCAATTTAAAAATATAAACAGTGCACACCCCGATTCTTTGAATGTATTAGTTAATGCAATGATCAATTGGTAAAGAGATAAAGGATTGGAACAGAAATATAAAGCTTTATCAGATCAACTCCAAAGTTTAAAGCCATTGATCATCTCACCACCACAGATCCAATAGCATAGAAATATATTCTAAATTTACAATTTTATTTTCTGAAATTTAAATATGTAATGATTTTTTTAAAAAAAATTACAGAATCTTTAAATAGATAAAAAAAACCCATCTCTATTAAAAAACAACCTAAAGTTAAAAGACATTAAGAAAATAAAATATGATCCAAAATAAAATAAAATAAATCCTAGACAAAATAACACCTATTTTTGCTGATGCATAACAACATATATTAGTTTATCCATTTAATTAGTCTAATTAGGTAAACTCTCAATCTAATAATATCACATCTTCACTCAAATATTCCAAACCTTTAGTTTCTACAAACCCGTCTCCATGCATCATGTCTTTCACTAGCTTCCAAAGATGCTTGACTTCATGACGGCAACCATAGGAATTAAAAACCACAACAGTGGCACCCAGTTCGTGGCGTAGTGATCTGACAGGAGATTTTTTGTTTTTATATTTTAATTTTAGTATCTATATTTGTTATTTTCACTGTATTTTATTTATTTATTAAGTTTGTAAGGTGTTCAATTAATTTAAAAATTAATTATGATATATATAAACTATTCAATCACCTCAAGTTATATATATATATATATATATATATAAAAAAAAACCATAGCAGTATGTGAACATTTTCATCTCAGAACTCAAACCAAGCATCAATCCATTGTTCGTAATCTAGTTATGCTTATTATTATAAATTCATGGCAGCATCTGTTCTGTTTGCTCTCATCACCCCTCCTGCAAACAACAGCATATACAGGTTTTCTTAAATTTATGTAGCAAAATCCTATGCAATTGACGAACAAACAGTACACTGGACAACCATGTCCATTGCAAGAAGCTCTGCATCGTTATCCATATCACACCACCATGTCCATCTATTTGAAATGTTTGCTGATGTTTATAGCAAGAATCTTGGAGGATCGAGAACGCTGTGAGCATAATGACATAATTAGATATTGTTGTGATATGAATTAATTAAGAATACCATCGATCACTAAAACTTGAAAAGAAAGGAAATGGGGAGAAAAGAAGTACGTAGGGGGAAGAAGACAAGGGAGGGTCCTCTCCCAACTTGTTTTTCATAGAGATAGCGACAAAATGAAAGGAAAGAGAATAATAGAGTGCTCTTCGCACTAACATTTAATTTGCTGTATGTTATGTTCTCAGCATTATATTACATGGGATTGATAATTTTTACTAGAAAAATCATTAAATTAATTTCTTTATTTATAAAAATAGTTTTTTTTATAAAGATGTATTGAAATAATATTTTTTTAAAAAATTTATTTTTGAAATTGAGATATCAAAACAATTTAAAAATATAAAAAAATTAATTTAAAGCAAAGAAAAAAATTTAATTTTAAAAAAGTACTTTTAAAATGAATGAATAAAAAGACTAGCATGGACATATTTTATGTTCTTCCATCTAATTTTAAAATTCAAGTTGTAATGACCTTAACTTGGTGGTTTGCTCGCAAAATTAAAGAACCCTTTGAAATTAAATAATCCCAAACATCCCATTCATTCTTGCTGCAGACTTTATCCAGGAATTACGCCTTCTCGTCCACTCTTGAGCTGCCCATCTTTTATCATGTGCCTTAAGATTCATGTTGGTGCACACATAACGACAAACTAAAAGAGCTAGGGCATTTATATACAGAGACACACACACACGTCAAGATCTGAACTCAACTGTATGTGAATAATATGATCATGATAATGGCCGTGTTCATAATCATGCTAAAAAAGAAAGACTCACTTTGCTTACTTTAATATGCGCAGGAGCATTATTAAACCAAGTTCCCAGACAAACATAGTCAAAACATGGGACTAATCATGCTTTTCCTGCAGTTGGAGATTGCATTTTGGTAGCCGCATTTTCTTGAGACCAACCCGGATGTACTTGCATGAGCATACTTTGGGATTTCTACTGGACTTTTTGAGTTGGAAACTAACTGAGAAGCAGGCTTTAGTGTTCATGAATTGTGGTGCGTATGGCTAGTTAATAGATTATTTGGAAAACAGAGCGCTTCGATTGGCTTCCAATGGGGGGGGGGGGGGACCAGGGCAAGTTTCTTGGCTCTAAAGGGATCTAATTCTAAATGGAGATCATCATGACTGACTTGAGTCCTGATCTGCAGCTAATATGGATGCTTGTAGTCTTTGAAGTCTCTGCTTTTCATGAATATTGTTATTTGAGGCTAATGGGTTGATGCCTGTGTATGCTATTCCAGTCCGGTCCACTGACCATTTCTAGTATAATTGACTTGGAGTGCGGCTGCTCTAAAGTGCTTCGAGGAATGTTTTACAGAGGAAATACTCCGTTTCCTGTTCAAGACTTGTTAATTCCAACTTGGTTTCATTTCCACTAAAATATTTCTCTCTCTTTCGGCCCACCTGTGAATATGATTCAACCTAGTTTTGGACGTCACTTTATTACTGGCTGCTGCTTGCTTAAAGTGTAATTACCCCCCCCCCCCTCTCACAGGCAGTACTGAACTTACATGTTACGTATATCACCCCACCACGAGAATTCAAAACACTCGACGACTCTACTCATTGCGCAAACCTCATATGGAGTCACAATCTCAAAAGAAGTCACTTGACAGGATCAGTTCGGTCCAAGAACCAGCGTGCACCTATCCTTCATGTTTCTTTTGCACCATGAACGAACAAGACCCGTCTCTCAGAAAAGCCAAACTAGCTCGATGCTTCAAAGAAATGCCCCTGAGAGATGATCAAGAACATGTCTTGGTCCTACGTGGGATCTGGAACATTGCCATGACTCAGCCTGATGATCCTGAGTTCCCCTCCCTTGGCGTCTTTGAGTGCATGGGAAAACTGATCCAGAGAGCCGTTAACGATAAGGAATGGCTTCTTAGAGATCAAAACATCTACATCCCATACTATGCAGCGCATATTATTGGTTCATACACCATGAACAAAGTTCAATTTGCCGAGAAAGCAGTTAAATCGAATGTGGTTCTGCCTCTAATAGAACTTCTGAGAGGCAAAATCAGTTGGGTTGAGCAAAGAGTTGCGGTTCGATCACTAGGGCACTTGGCTAGCCATGCGAGAACCTTTGAAGCCATTGCCGAGCATGAAGTTGAAATCATAAAGTTGACCATGGAAATAGCTTGCAATTGCGTTAAAACTGTCTATAGAAGGTTTATTGGTGTTAAAGATAGCAAGAGAGTGAAGTACCATTCGGACCTGCTTACAACGGGGCTTGGAGACTTGGAGATAGAGAACAGAAAGGCTGAGGAATGGGCTAGTCAGTTACAGTGCTGGTCTTTGCATCTCTTAAACTGCTTTGCTTGCAAAGGAAGATCACTAAATCTTATCTGCAACAAACACTTCCTGAAGGGGTTGGGCGGCATGTGGGGTGGCTTGGCAAATTGCGCATCGCCTGGTGGAATAGGATGCATCAGAACTCTGTGCAACTTCAAGTCTGGAAGAGAGAGTTTAGCGAATTCCAAAGAAGTGATAGAGATTTTATGCAATATCTCAAGATCTTCTGATGATTGGCAGTGTATGGCTATTGAATGTCTTCTCTTACTTCTAAAAGACACAGATACAAGATATATAGTTATAAACACCGCAGCTTTATCTCTGGCTGATTTGGTAGAGCTAAGAAGCCTTAATGAAAGAAAAAAAGTCGGAGAAGCAATAACACAGGCACTCTTACAGGATTACCATAAGATCAAATATGGTGACTTAAAGTTGAGTAGCCAAGATGCTGAGAGAGCATTAAAGGAGACATGGGATTTGATGGTAGAGAGAAGAAAGAGAGAGGAGCTAATGTCTGAAGAAGAGCTGAAAGAGAGAAAAAACTTGGTAGTCATGCTGAAACAAGAAGGAAACAAGAAGTTTTGGTCTGGCCACATTGAAAAAGCTGTTACCAGATACACAAAAGCCCTGGATTTGTGTCCATCAAAGATGAGAAAGGAGAGGATAGTTCTGTACAGTAATAGAGCTCAGGGTTATTTGCTGCTTAACAACCCTGAAGCTGTAATCAGTGACACAACTAGAGCCTTGTGCCTATCCACTAGAGCGAATCCTCACAGGAAGAGCCTTTGGAGAAGGGCACAGGCTTATGATATGAAAGGGTTAGCTAAGGAGAGTTTGATGGACTGCTTAATGTTCATCCATGGACGCATGAAAGCTGAGAAAAACAAGAATGCCAAGATCCCATACTTCGCAGCACGTATGATTCACAAGCAAATGAATGCAACATGGCTTTTCGCAACTGTTGCCAAGTCAAAAGACAAATATGAAGCTGAAGTAGAAAAACCAAAAGTACTAGAGCATGGAGAGGACCAATGCCAAGTGACAGAGATCAAAGAAAGAAATGGTGAGTGGTAACCTTAATATTCTTAAAATCTATTATCATTTCATTTCTGTGGGTCTAATTGGATGTCCACTGTGCAAGAAGAATTTGCTCTCTAAGCCGCTTTTAATACTAACAGGATTAGATAGTTATTTAATCAAAATACTCATTGACTTTGCATTATTGATTGAATTATGTGCATAAAGCATAAATTAGCTCTGTTCTTTGCCAGATTCAGTTCCAGACGGATGGTTCAAGGAAGGGGAACGAAGAAGTAGAAGTAAGCAAGGTAGGTCAAGGAAGAGAAAAGACGCTGCTGGCCATTGCTGCAGAATTGGCAGCTCAAGATGCAGTGAGATGTGTTAAACTACCGTGTAAATCCGAGAAATGAATTTGGAAGCTTCGAAGCAGGTTAACGTCCTACTGTATGGCCATTCCCTTGACAATAATAATAGAAACAGAGAGACATGGACTTGCTTATATTACAAATTAAAAGCACTGCCATCGAGCCACTGCTCACGATTTCAAAGCTGTCTTCGTTGATACCTGAAGGCCATTTAAATTTTATACTTTTGTTGCCTTAGTTCTGTCCTAACTCTACAAGTTTTATTGAGCTGACTAACCGAAAACCTACCTTGAAATTTCCCCACAAAAATACATTGATGCGTACGGATTATGACCTGTTATCTAATGAAGACCGTAATTCCCACTTGAAAATCTAACCCAAAATCTTTTCTAATACCTAATCTAGATTTTGCATGTGGGATATCTTACCTAACTCACTAATTGTTCTTTACTGTTGAATATTGAGGAATTGGTTATTAATTTTGTTCATCTCCCGTTAATATACGAGTGCTTTAGCGTGCATTAACGTCAGCTGGCTCTATCGAGGATGCTGGGTGGGTGGGTGGGTGGGTGGGCGGGTGGGTCCGTGCTCTCACAGTGACCCTTCCTTTATAGACCAAGTTTAGTGACCTCATGTACATTCTAGCGGGTAGGGGGGGACAGAAAAAAAGAAAATAAATTTATCTTAGCCTATGGTCTCTAGAAAGCGATGAAGAGTCCTAGCCTTCACATACATGGACAAATCAATGCATAAAAAACAAACATTACATAAACCAAGCATATAAAATGAGCTACACCTTGTATTCAACTTTCCAGATGGTTGTTATCTAGATGCGAGGAAAATATAGATTGCGGGCGTTGGCGCAGTTTCCAGCAGGAAGATGCAGCACACAACCAATGGATGTTAGCAGGTGCTCAAAACCAGCCATGGAAATTGTCGATCAAATACAATCATTACCAAGCCAAATGAAACACAACGACAAAGCTAATGATATGTTGTTTATTTATCCTAATGAACAGACTTCTGCAAACACGAGCATTTATTTTTGAAGATATGGAGATCTGCAACGACTAAAACTTTGCGACTATATTATTCTAAGATGTTGTACAACACATAATGCCTGCAAGATTGCTAAATTGGTGTGGTATGGAACGGAGGTATCTTTTGTCGTATTGGGCGACATTCTGGTCCACATGAAGAGAGGGCTCCATTCCAGGGAAGAGCAACACATCGCTTTGCTCACTGCATTGAGGTTGAAGTTGCATCGTCAGAACGCTTGTTAGAACCATTCGCATGCTCGGAAACAAGATGCTATTACATGTTTTGAGTTTTGCAAAGCATTAATAGTTACTCCTAGTTCTCATGGTAAGAATATCACCCCATTTATAAGAATTATGGATCAACAATTCATAGGAGCTCAATCATGAATTACCCATCAAACATCTAATGCATCTAACTTACCTGCTCTGGATTCATAGGAGCTCAATCATCATAGGAGCTCAAAGCAGCAACTACAGATCCTGTTGTTGCCAAAGTCGATGCAACATCTGGATAATCTTTCCAAGATGTCGTAATCTTTAGAGAGGGATACAACCACCTCTTAACAGATTCTGCAAAGGAGTTAGGATCAAAATTCAGAATGGCTTCCCAGTCCACCTGTATACCCTTTGGGATTTTCCCAGTGAACTCCATATTTGCTGCCAGAAGTAATCCAAGCAGAACGGTAAACCCAACAACAGCAGAGCCTCTAGACAATGGCATAAAATTGTACCTAAAAAACATTCCAGAAATCATCACACAGAACCTTAACTTATCCAAGATCAATTATTTCAACACAATTAACATAAATGTATCATACCAGTAATACGTCATCCTTAGAATTGCATCTCTAACATTTTCAAGGACATCAAAATCAGTTGACCCATAAGTTTCACCGCAATAAGCATTGCACACAGCCTGCAAATCCAAACCCACTACTCAGTCTTAATAGAAAGAAAAAACATCAGCAGAAAATGCAGGTGGGTGTGTTGAATAGCAACATCATGAATCTGACACGAGCAAAACTTCATGATATATAACAATGAGCTACCAGTCTGCTTATGGGGGCTAGAGTACAAGGAAAGAGCATGGATCCGCTGAGGAAAGTAATTGCAATTTCACCAAGTTGTGGGTTCGTACAGTTATGTTGCTAATTTTAGGACCTTATCAAGTAGGGCATGTATAAACTCATGTACAGAATTTATTAAACTTGATCATCCATCAGGTCTAGCTCCAACCAGAAGAGTTACAATATCAAAAAATAGCCATGATGGATGGTACAAAGGCTTGAAGTACAATTGCATTGACGTCTCAGTGGTAAAAAGACCACTCCTAAGTCAAACCCAAATCTTCAAGTCCTCCTTTGTCACTCAACCACTAAAACATCCACTAGAATTGTCAATTACGCACACGAAGTTCTCAAAGCTACCTTGTGATAAACACCACGGGTAGTTAAGAACCTAAAGGGAAACAGACATAGCTCCATTTTTAAATGGCTAGCACATCTTCTGTTTCTATTTGGAATCAATTGAAATAGCATAAGCTCAGATAGAACATCAGAAATGACACACTGAAGGACCTTTTTTTAAAAATAAATGAGCTAACCAGAACCAAAAAAAAAAATTGAGAGAAATGAAAGCATGATAGTAAACATGCCAAGAGTTTTGGTCTACTATTTTGAGGACTTGGTTGACTTACTTCCCATGCCATTGTCATTTCTGCATCAAAGTCATCCCATCTAGATGGCATACAAGGTGTTCTGATTGCAAAGTCAAAACCAACTTCACCCCTGAAAGAATCATTTAATATTTCCACAAAAAAAGAAAAGAAAAAAAGAAAAAAAGAAATAGAAGAGTGAATATTATCAAATAAAAGAAGAAAGAAACGAGTAGCAGCAGCAGCAGCAGCAACAACAACAATAAAGGTATTTACATCTTCACTAGAGTAATCCTCGTGCCCTCAAGTTGCTTCCTGAAATGATTGTGAAAAGCCAAGAACAATGTTATTGAAAGGAACTTTATATGCTCACTGGCATTGCACTTTGAATTAAAAAGATAATTACTCTTCAAATGCTGTGCTGCTGCACCATGTAGCCAACCAGAAGTCCTCACCAACTACGTTGTATAGATCAGAACAGTTTTTTGCATCTATAATCTGCACATGGCATCTCAACATTAGCCTTGTGCATAAACCATTCTTTGTTCTTAACCAATACCCAACAACATCAATTGAGACAATATTTGATCAACTGGAATGCCTTATCAAAATGTAATAATGAATTAATAAATTATGGATGTTATTCATTTCATAGGCTTTTAAACAATACAGCCATTCAAAATAAAGAAGAAGATGACGAAGACTTTCAAACAGTAACAATCAAGCAAGAGCAGATGAAAACTTGAATTGTTGTCTTTCAGGAACTAGTTGACCTCTTTCATAGCTTACTATTTAATTAGCTTTCACTCGTACATTTTAGATGATTCACATTACAAAAAAATTATACACAAAACATCCTATTTTGAGCATCATGGAAAGAAAAAATGGAGGGAATCGTCTATGGAAACAGAGTTGAAATGCTCACAGCTTGAATTTTATCTTTGGGCAGATCAATGATGTTGTCTGACTTGTTGTGCACAAAGAGTTTATCCTTCATGATTGTTTTTACAACATCAAATGTTCTGCAGTGTCAACCAGTAGTGAGCATTTATAGAGACCACATTGATCTAAAGGAAATCAGAAATAGGTATCACCTTTCATAATTTTGATAGTAGCGAACAACTTTCGCTTGTCCAAGAATCATTGGTGTGTGAGACCCAAATCCAGAATTGAACTCCTCACTGAATTGCAAGGATACCAAATTAACATGAAAATAAACAATGGGAGAAAGGAAGAGCATATTAAACCATTCATCTGAAACTTTCAACAACATAAAATAAAAGTAGAAATTGTTTTCTGAATTGTTTGGATTCAGCATCACATGAATAACTATAGCGACTCAAAAAATGTGAGATCTACATATGGAGTTGACTAGGAGCAGAAAGTGCATGTTTGAATGGGAACTCACAAGCAAATAAGGTAAGAGATAGTAAAAGAGTTGTCTTGATTTGACAGTACTGCTTTTGCTTGAGTTTAATGTTTTATGAGGAATAAAAATGATGGCAATGTTTCACATTAAAAAGAAAAAAATAACCAAAAATAGTTAAAACCATAGTTTTCAGTCATTCTATTCCAAACAAAGTAATAAGGCAGCAATGAAAATCACACCACCGGTAAATAGCACTGTTACAAAACGCATGACAATCCCAACAGATTTTACTCAATTTGGTAGATGAAGAGGATACCTAAGCTTGTTAACCCAAACAACTGGGTCACAAGGTTCAGATATCTGCCTCCATTTGACAGCCATGGAGTAAACATCTTTCCATGACATCATAGAACGGCCAGATGATCTATCTTCAAGAACACCATATGAGGTTGTCGTTTCAGAGGAACTACTGGTACTACAACCTGCCCCACCTCTATTCTGGCTGGGTGTGTTGATTCTTCTCCGGACACGTTTACCATATTTTGATGTGCTTTTATTAGAATGCTTCCATTCATTTTGTAAAGAACGCCATGCTTTTGCAACCTTTTGTGCAATTTCAATGATGGCTAATCCTGCCATACGATGCTGACATGTAACAGAAAATGAATCTATTAATATACGCAAATTCTTTGACAATTGACGGAAATAAAAAATAAATCTACTTCTTGAAAGAGAATTAAAAAATTGTTTTGAACCCTGATAAGACTATTAGCAGACCTCTTCAGATAAGTGAGAAATTCTCTAGAAATGACCGGATCATTTATCAGAATGTGAACACCAGAAATTTTGATAGTGCTTCGCAAGTGTAGTTTGAAATGACAAGGCTAACAAGATTGTCTGACACATCACTTACATATGGAGACAATTTTAACTGAAACAGCTGCAGCAAACTCTGATACTCTAGCAGAAGTAGATCAAAAATACTTAATGTTCACATCTGTAAAATCTCCAATAAAATTGTAATTATTTAAAGTCCTAAATCCATTTCAAATGGTCTATATTTCTGACAATCAGTTGATTTTTTTGGCTTAAATGTTTCCCTTGTTGAATAAGAACATTAGCTAAGAATTAACAGGCATTAACCATTTAAATGCCATAACAATGTTTGTTCTATCTATTTTGTCTGCCAACCTAACACTCTGAATAAGGATTTTCTAGCTCCATACTGTAAGATGCAATACAAAACAAAGCACCCTGCACAAAAATAATGGTTAGAGAAGAACACATCTCAATAGTTTTATAATCTTCAATTTGAACCAAACAGATGAAAATAAAACAATACACAATTCACAAGCATTACAAAAACTACAAGCGTTTTCAGAGGTGAAACTCATTCTTTGTTTCAAGTAACTAACTTGATCGCATCAATTCTTAGTTTAGCAGTCAAATTAGTCACTTCGACCACAAGAACTAGTGCAGCATGATATCAACTTGTTTCAATTTCAAAACTACATGGAAAAAACATTAAATTAATATGGAAACTTCACATATAACAATCATTCTGGAAACAAGAAAGATGCAAAATGATTTTACATGGACAAATACTGAGAACATAAAAAGAAAATGAAGAAACCATAGAAACACTATAAGAAAAAGATTAATTTAAATATGTTCGCAAAATCAGTTACCTGTCGTCTATTGGATAAGAAGCCATAACAATCATATTGAATCTTCATGCCAATCGAATCTGCAGCTGCCAAAAGAGCAATCTTCTGCTTTGTTGTGGCAAAATCTTGCTTTCTAAGTTTACCCTTTTTCAGAGAATCCCGCAGAGGAGGTTGTCTATAAACTTTTTCACACACATTCTTAGGGTGCAATCTTTTGCACCAGTACTCCTGAAAATTCCATCATGACATAACTCAATGTAAATATGGGCATGAAGAACACGCCTAAAAGAAAGTTATTTCAATTATAAAGCACTTTGCTTCATCAGAATAGTCAATGAAAGCATTTAGAGATTTTAATGTAAACAAACCAGTTGGTACTTGTCTAAATTGCATTGAGGAAGTGTTTTGCTATTTCTTCCCAATTTTATCAAGGCTGTTGGAATTCAGACCAAAGTGCTTTTCCAATTACGTTAATAACATGCAAGTTGATAGATGAATAGTAAATCACACGATATGATATTATATTTGAAAGAAAAGTCTAAAACGCTATAGTTAGCTCTCAAAACAAAATATTCATGGAGTTCACAAGCATGTACACAATAAAATAAAATAAAATAAAAATATCAGAAAAAAACCCCTAAAATTAAGGCATGAGATGTAATGCAGTAATAGCAAAGAGTATGAGATTGTGGAATAAGTAAATTTCTCAATAACTATCACCTTAAATAGCGGATCAATATCTCCATCAATGTCAAACCAGCAGAACTCACTGTTGATTTTTGAAGCTGTGTACAAAGCAATTTCTTTCTGCAAAATAAAAGAGTTTAATTTAGAACCCTCTTTCTTCAAAAATTAGGGTCAGTTATACACTTCCTTGGGTTTAAATGTGGTAACTACCCAATTGGTTTATTAAATAGTAAGGGCTGCCTCCAATGCCTCAGTAAAAGCAAAGGATTGCAAATTCGGAATAAACCATGTTCCTCTAAATTACATGTGGATTGACTACATTATGATATCAGTTGAAAAAACAAAATACACTTAAAACATAAAGCTTTCAGTTAAAATAAAAAACCAAATAAGTGGCTACATAAAATGTTGCAGTTATGATACTTCTTTGTAATGTTTCAAAATTCATGGAAAAGAAGACCTAATATTCTTTAAAAGGCATTGCTGCTGGAATGCGAAAGAAGGTACAGTAGAGGCCACCTGTATTCTGCATATTCAACTCACGAGTGAAACAATTGTATTATGAAAAAGGGAAGTAAGAACATCTTATTCAACATGGTGAACAGGTAATTCAAATTTTATGCTGAAAGAAAGTCCAAAATAAGTTTCAAAACTTAAAATGTTTATATTACATATAGGGGGTGCTAACTTGTGCACCCCTTGTGCCTATTTTTCCCAGACTTAAATTACCCTTGGAATTAGAGGGTTTTACGGTAATATGTCAAACTAACAAAAACCGCCATCTCACTTATCCTCCCTTCACATCTTTTCTCTCTTCACTGCAGTTTTGAACTATTCAAACAAACAGAAAGGCCTTTCATGATCAATTTATAAGAGATAAATGAATTCACTTACCCCTTCAATTTTTTAATCAACCAATAGGAACCCACATGCCAATCTTTACGCAATTAAATAACGAATAACTTTGAAAATTGAAAAAACTGAGTACACTACAGGGTTGAACTTCTATTCTTTTGAAAGTCAAGTTCGAACCTTTTTCTGTCTTTCTAGTATGACACAGGTTTTAAATGCATCAAGATTATAAATATAATCTAATCATTATATTGTGAGCAAACAATCAGATAGCAATTCAAATATATATATTTCTTCCATATCAAAAGCATGTGATTTCAGTAACAAAAATCATCATGGATTTCTCCAAACTTTTCAGATGTGAAAATTTTTTGTTCAGCAATCAAAGCATAGAAAACAAGAGCTAAGGAGAGAGATCGATGCTTTGATTGGAGAGAGTCAAAGGGTTTTCCTTATTTTCACTGATTTGACATTTAAAAGCTCAAAAACTCTATATTTAGGGGTACTTTAAATTCAATAAAAGTGGCACAAGGCCAACTTGCTTAAGGATTGTGCAAGTTAGCAACCCTGTATATATAATCATATACACTGCAAATGGTGGTTATGGCTACCAGTTGCATTCTTGAATACCTGTAATAATTTAAATATTCAAAAGAAGAGCACTACAGGGCACATGTCTAACAAGTAATAAGCTATACTATGAAGTCAAACCCTACCTGATAGAAGGCCAAGCATTGGAGCACAAACTTCTCCATTGAGTCTAGTTCCAAATCCAGTGTAGCATCATAATCTTTAACCTGTTACCATCAAATCAATGTTATGAAAAATTGATGGAAAAAATGGTTGTAGAGATTTAACATGTTATTGAGACTGACCAAAATTTCAGTCAATTCCCAAGTATAGATGGTGAGTACAAAAAATAAAGTGGGTCTGTACTCTGTAATAAAAGACTTATAAACAAAATATAAAGAAGTTGAATGCTCATTTTCTTTTAGTAGCTTCACATATCTTCATTTTAGTTGTTCAGATGTCAGCTTGCATTCTAACTAAATCAAATACAAATTGAGTTTCGAGAAAAAAGTTTAAAATATCAAACTACAAATAGATAATTCAGCATATAAAAAAATTATCCACAACCAAGATGTATTATAGAAGTCGTGTAATACATGATAAAGAAAAGTAAAAGGAGAACATATTCACAGTTTCTAATGGATTGGATAAAAAATTTCCAAAAGACAAATGTATGTGAATTGATACTGTTGAATTATATTGAAAACAATGTCCTAAAAGATTTGAAGAAAAAAAATACAAGTTATGAATTTGAATATAACCCACAAATTAAAGTTGACTACTTGTAGAAACATTAAATAAATAAATGCTATTCAAGAACCTGTAATTTAAGGGGGTCAACTCTGTTATGGGAAATGAGAAAAAATCGAAGAAAACAAAAAATCATTACCGCCTCTCCATATTCTCCAATAGCATGATAGCAAGATGCTCGTAAATATAAGCTCTCTATGTTTGCATTTTCAATGCTCAGCCCAATTGATAAATCCTTGATGGCTTTCCTGCAACAATCAAAAGTCAATTTGCTTGGTAAGAAAACACCAACACTGATGATGAAACAATTCTAAATGCACACATGCAATCTACAGCCATCACTGTTTAATGCAAGTACTATCATGTGAGATTATCTCAATTTCATGTGTGCATTCTTATGGGAGATTGGCCAGGTTCTTGCATCTAAACTGTAGGAAGTTGCTAAAAACTGTCAGTCAGGTAATTAGTGTCTTTGTTTTTTTCTGTAGAAATCCTGTTCTTTTCTTATCCATTCTAGAATGCTGGAATATTACAATACAAGGGAGGAATTTCATTCTTTATCTCACTATCATTCCCCTTATCCATAATATGTTCTCTCTCTACTCCTTAATAGGGATCTAGCATGACAGTCTTTCTGCCTTCCTCATTGAAGTTTGTTCATGGAACTACACATCTATCATAGAAATTATTGTTCTATACTGTGTAAATTAAACATAAATTATTGATTGCAATATTTAAAAGCCCGCTAAGTTATTCATACTCAAAAGCATAAGATTCATAAAACAGGGACTTTCAAAGACTGCACATTTTGATTGTTCTATACTGTGTAAATTAAACAGAAATTATTGATTGTAATATTTAAAAGTCCGCTATGTAAGTTGTTCATACTCAAAAGCATAAGATTTGTAAAATAGGAACTTTCAAAGACTCCACATTTTGATGCATTATAAACCTTATAAGTTTCTTCAAATTCTTTAATTCCGACGCTTATGGTAGACATTCAAGAAATTAGATGTTATGAAGAATTGATAGCCTTTGCTATGGTTTGAGATGAAAAAAGGAGAAACAGAGTTTAGAATGCATGAAAAGATTACAATGAAGCAATGTCAAAGTGTCCCATTAAGGCTTGGCAAATGATTACCACAAACCAAAACCCAACTCTTAGTCACATCTCAATTTTATAACACTAAAGGAAGCTCTACAAATTTCAATACAAAAATCATGCTAAAATGCGGGAGCATCAACCAGAAGTGCAATTCAACAGATAAAACTAGAAAAGAAACAAAAAAGGCTAAAACAATTAACATTGCATCAGAAGTAACTGCTTGGTGTTGTAAGATTTGATTTCTCTTTAGAATGGCTTATTGCTGACAATCATGAAAACGTTTCACAATACAATATGCAGCACTCAGACAGGACATACAAAATGGATGTTCTTCAGGCATTAGAACACAAATGAATGGAAATGCTTTGCCATACACTTATTTTGTCGTTATTGGGCATCAAAATCATGGATCCACACATAAAATGGGAAAGCTGAGGCAGTTAAATAACAATATCAGGAGAAAAGAAAAAACGAAATGCATCAGTAGCTATGTAATCAGATGATAGAGTTATTATTAGATCATCACCCTGGAACTAGGACAGAAGACCAAGTTATTATTTGACATTACAGTTTTTATTGTCATGTACCAAACAGTAACATCATGCTAAGAAAATCCACAGAACTGTGAACCCTCTCATTTTATTATTACAGTAAATTATTCTTCCCAATTTCTCATAGCATCATCAATGGATTGGTCCCAAAGACAACAAAAGTCAATTGTGAGAACCACTTCTCAACTAAATAAAAACTCAAATCATTCACAGAGCATCAATTATTTGGTCTAAAATACCTGTGTTCACCCATTCCATAAAGCAGCAGCCCACGCAAATGATATGCTTTTGCAAACCTATTAAAAGCAGTAGCATTAACAGTAACAATCATAATTCAAAAAAGCTTGTAAATGAATAGGAAGAACCAGATAGCAGAAGGTCAGCATACTCATCCAGAAGAGGAATGGAATGGAACAGACATGACAGTTACCTTGGGTCAATTTGGAGAACTTGCTTGATGCAGTCTAAAGCTTTTGTTGAGCTTGCCAAATCTTGATAGAACTGCCAAAAAGACAAATTTAAATACAAACATGTACAGAACTGCTTCACACAAAACTAGCAATGCAGTTTTTTTCTTTATAATTTCAACACTAAGTAAAATGGTGGGAGCTACCTGGTGCAGCATAGTTCTATAGTGCTCTGAAGACAATAAATCATGACTATTTCCAACCTCTAGTGAGGATAGCATGAACAGACTTTAAATAATGCAATTTAAATTCCTAAAGTTGCGGGTTAAATTTTAATCCTTGTGCTTTTAAACCACCACCATATTCCCTATAAAGCATAATTAACAAGGAATGAAGTTACAAAGCCACTAAAGCCTTACCTTGTAAATAAAATGACAAGAGACTATTTTGTCAGTTCTAAAAACCACAGGAATCAATGTTCAATTATACCCAAGGCTACCAAAAACACATTTTGGATTGTTCGATCCTCAAGTTTTACATTTCAAAATTGACCTATGATTTAACTCCTCTAGAAAATCCTACTAGAATGAGATCAGTAATTGAAATGTCAAGCCCTTTAAAATCACGAGTTTACCTGCATTTTTAAGGAGGTCAAAATTGAAAGGGATTAGGAGTTTTTGATATGATGACAAAACTAACCCTTCTCTCATGCCTGCCTAGTTTTACTATTATTTACTGAATCTATAGTTGTCACTTACACTCTCTTTACCTACTCTCTTATCTCCTTCATCCCATTTCCATTTTCTGTGTTCCAATGGAGTTTGATCACTATTTTCAATCATCCTCCGACTAATTTTCTTCTGACATGTGTGACTTAAAACTAAGAAGAAGAAGGATGAGAACAATTGAGCAAGAAGAGTGATTGATAAAGTATAGGAAAACAAACTAGAATCACTCTTAGAAGATTTCAGGCACTTTAATGGAGTAAAGATGGGAAAACAGAAAAATAGAGAAGATAAGAAAGAAAATACATGGTTTAATAATGTTGTTGTGTTGGATATTTGACCAAATGATTACAAAGTTTTCTGCACGGAAGAAAAGTCCTTTCAAGTGCTTGATTTGAACATGGCCCAAATCAAGTCTTCATTTGACGGCCTGGATCAATAACTTCTTTTATACAAGTGTGTTTTATTAACCTGGTAATTTATGTGGCTTAATGATAAGGACATTTGAATTTAGTAGTTTCAATCTTCACAAAAAAACAATAGATTGTGGACATAAAATCAAGATGGGATGGGATGGGATAAGTGAAGGACAGTGGAGCACTTTTTTACTTATTCTGGTTATATTTGTACTTATAAAACATCATTTTAGTAGTTTCTAATAACTTCTGATTTTACAATTTGATTTTTCAAACCCTCTGCTGATCCTAGTTTTTTTTTTAAAAAAAAAATATGATTTTAACAACCTTGGGTGCACCAAGCTCTCAGACTTTGAATCAATTAACCAAAAATTTTAGTCTTTACAGGTGTTTCATTCAGATTTAAATACCACAGGAAACCCACAAAGAATAAGAAGCTGAACCCATTTGTGCATAGATGTTGAGCAAGTTCAGTATGAAATAAGTTTACCATCAAGACGGATATAGTAAGATATGAAGTATGTTAACAAACTTACCTTGTGTCTTGAAGAAGCAATAAGTAGATATTTTAAAAAACAAAACAAACAAAAAAGAAAAGAAAGGAATCATCACATCAAAGACTGATGGCACAATCTGTATGTGTGTATGCACGTGAAATTGAAAACAACCTAGCAACTCTATCATCAACTGCTAATTTTCCATTTCCAAATTCCTTGCATTTTCTTTATATGCTCATTCATCTCCATTCTACCTTGCTATCTCACTAATACCTTGATCAAACATAAATTTTCAATTGTTTGGTAACTTGAGTCTCTCCGTCTCCCATCTTTCTCTCATCTCTGCATCCATAAAAGTCTAATTTATTGTTTTACTCCCCTCTATTTTGTTCACACAATCACTATCCACACATGCATCATCAAAGCAATTTCTTAATCTTGTGCTCTACAACATCTTCTGTTATGTTGTATCAATTCAAAGAAAATGCAATTTAACATAAATAATTTTATGTTAATGAAAAACGTGTAGATTCAGAATATTGGAAACATGCTTTGTACAAGCCTGCCAATTGTAAAGAGACTTTCTCATCAGCCCAATTCCACGATGGTCTGTGTCTTATTGCCAATTAACGCTTGCATGCATTGACATAAGAAATACAACAATAACTATCATGACGATCCGTAGTTAAGAAATCAACTAAACTGTGCCCCTCATATAAGAGATAATAGTATCTCATAGATACCTGGGTTAGATGAGCCCATGCCTCAAGAAAATTGCGATCAAGTTGGATTGCCTTTAGATGTGCCTCCTCTGCCTTTTTATATTCTCCAATTGAAGATAATGCCAAACCCTATTAAAGTCAAACATGCAGTCAGTGCATGATCATCAATAGAATCTATAATATAACTCAAGTGTAGAATCAGCATAGTTTCATATGATCGGTACTGACTAAATATGTGTAGGCAGACATGTTATCCATATCAAGCTTCACACATGCAGAAAGGTCTTCAACAGCAGCATCAAAATCCTTAAACTTGTAATTAACAATTCCTGCATTATTAGCAATTCTGTTTCATTGCAAAACTTAATTGAAAAAAAGAGAGAGACCTCTGTTACAGTATCAAGAAGCATGTAGATTAGAAGTTAGAACTCAACTCATATCAGAAAAGTCTGCCAATGTTCCACTTGTGATATCAAGATGTTAAAAGTGAATAATATTTAGATTTAACAATAAAGACCACTACTTTTAATCCTGAAAAACTACAGGAGGGTGCAGATAACACTCAGTTATTGATCCTTCCAATACAGCAGACACATCAAGTAGTTTTTCACATGACTTGCTGCAATTAGTCCAAAGAAGTAGAAGTGAAAGGAGCAGCGCTTGCTGCATCCGATTAAGAAGATTACCGAAACATTCAGGTCCAAGAAAAGATCTAGATTCAAGAAGTTACCTCTTTCATGCAAGATATCTGCAGAGTTTGGCTCAAACTCCAATGCCTTAGTCAAGTCGTTAATGGCCTAGTATTAACAGACAATATGATTATGTCACAAATGTTATTCGGTAGGAGCTTATCACAAGCTCCTAGAGCTTGCAGTCACTAGGAAAAACTTCATAATAACTAATAACCGGCACTAACAATTATGGTTTTATATTGATAAATTATAAATGTAAAACATATAAAAATGTTTTAGATCTACTGTCCAGCTTGTTTGATGCCCTTTTTTCACTCCATGAATATCCAATATCGCTCCACATGCAAATAAAAGTTTCTGTGCAGAGTGGAAGAAAGCAGTTTATTTTTAAGAAAACCGAATAATTTCTATGGGAAACTTATCTTGTTTGCATGGTCATTTAAAAAACAAAGATTAGAAACATATGGACAAGGGAATGAAGACAAACTCTTTTATACATTAAAAAACACTGACATTTCAAACATTTCTTCTTTCTTTTCTTCCTTTTTTTTTCTTTTTTTGCATAAGAAGTTTAAAATGATCTCACTGACCTCTGCAGATTCCCCTAAGGCAGCTCGAGCCTGCCCTCTCCGCTTCCATGCCTCACCAGCTGATGGGTTTGATTCTATAGCCTAAGTCATAAATCATAGAGCCAGTTATAAATCAGAGCTGGAATTTTTTCATATGCCTGCAGAGCACTGAAGTTTGATACCTTTGAAAAATCAGCAATAGCAGATCCTAGTTCTCTTTTGAATGCACGTGCTGTTCCTCTTCCTATAAGTGCCTCAGGATAAGTGGGGTCCTCTTTCAGTATCTGAGCATAAAATGTGCCAAAGAAATCACAAAAGGTTCATACAAATTTCAAAAGAGCCCCAAAGTACGAGGATTAGTTCCAACCTTTCCACACCCACCTACCCTTTGAAAACAGAAAAAGGGACCATGAAGATAAATTCCCAGATGACAGAAAATTATCAAATTGATGCATGCACTCATGCCAAAACAAATTACCTGGTCAAAAATAGATATGGCGGTAGCATACTTTCCTTCATTAACCTGCAAGGGGAGTAGATTACAGCTTTTAAACAAGATAAAAGAATGAAAATATCAAGAGAACGATGTAGGCACCAACTGTACATTTTAGGAAAATAAGAAGATGAAAATGTAACAAGTACCTGTGCTATACCCCTTGACAGTCGAAAATCTACACTTATGGACTTGGTCTTTGAAATCCTAGTAACACATAGTTTTTTATTTCCTTTGGTTTCATCAGTTACTTCATTATGCATGCTCACTTTATTACTTGACTTGCTCAGAATTTCACTTGTATCTCCTAAGTTGCCAGGTATCATAGATAACCTACTGGATAGTTCAGATGCATTGCTTACACCACTACAAGATTCAGAAACATGATTTGGCAAATCAAGAATATCATGGTTATCATTCACTAGGATACCAGGCTTTTGATTTCCTTCAGCTTTATCACCTAGCCCATTATCCATGTCAAAATTATCCCCAGATTTACAGCAGATCTCAGGAGCATCCCTTAGCTCACTGCACAACTCAGATTTATCACTCGCTTTACTGGGATTTTTACTGGTTTCACTAGATTTTTCATTGGTATGACATCCTGATTCAGGAACAAGCTTAAGTGACCTTCCAACTTCATCACTTATCCCCTTGTGTATCTCAAAATTATCTCCAGACTTGCTATGGATCCCCAGTACATTCCTTGACCCACTGCATAAATTAGAGATGTCACTCAATTTATTTTGGTGCTTGGAAGTTTCATCTGATTTGCTATGAGGTTGAGATTCAGATGCATACATAGACAATCTAGATTCTACGACATGGGTTTCACAACCAGCACTCCTGTCTTGTTTTGCAAACTTCAAGAGCTCCTCCAGTTCTAGCAACTGCTTTAGATCTGCAGATTGATGCAGAGCATGTTCATAGCCTTGTTCCCACACCAAGAGAGCATCATCTTTCCTTCCTAGGGATGAAAATGCACGACCTAGATGACAATGAACAGGAGGCTAGCATCAGCATAGAACACATGAGCCCAATGCATAATATTTTCTCAATTAAATTTGGTAGTCACAAAACCAATTTATATCACTTTCTATCATTCTTCGAAGATAATAAGGTAAGACAATCCAATCTATTCTCGCATGGATCAGAAGTTACACACTTACACCAAACAACCAAACAAGGATGTGATGACAAAATGATGATTTCATTGTTCAAACAGGCAAGCAAAGTAAGTTTTTAACTTTTGATCAATTTACATTTCTGAGAGAGAAGCAGGACTATGTGAGAGAAAAAAGAGAATCTACATTCCAAATTATATTATTCTTTGAAGACAGTACACGATGTTCATACTCCTGCATGTCATCCACTCTTTATTTTCTATCTGATAAATGCCAATTATACACCTATTTTCTTCCACAACAATGAACCAATTGTCATTCTGGTGTTTTCACTCAGAATTTGGAAAACCAATACCACTTCCATAGCCCACTAATTTTTTCATTAACTAAATTCAAATTTTGTTTTCACATCAAACTGTTCATGACATAATTTATTAGCAACTCCTACACCACTCAGCCAGAAATCCACAAACCTGATGAATAAAGACACTAAAAAGCATTACCAATTCAGAGAGACAGAGAAGACAACATTATAAACCAATTATTTGCATATCTAACAAGCAAGCAACACCAGTTACCACTGTTTTTCTCCCTTCAAAAACGCAGAATCAAAATTCTTTTCCAGTAATAAAAATCAATCATGCAAGCAGATAATTGGATTCCTTAATATAAAATTGATAAAAAGAAAAATAAGACGCAATAATTGCTTCAGCAATCTCATGCAATCTAATCTAATCAAAACAAGAGAGGAAGGGAGGGGGGAGGGGGGAGAAGAGAATTAGAGCACCTTTGAGAATATAAGCTTGAAGAAGCGTAGGGTCTAGCTGGAGCGCTCTATCACAGTCCTTAATCACATGCTTGTGTAGCTCTAATTGACTGTAGCAAAACGCTCTATTGCTGTATCCAAACAAAAAAAATCAAATTCACGTTTACAATTACCAAATCGATCAAAGAAAATTGAAGATCAATCAAATTGAACGGACGGACCAGATATCTTGAATAGCGCAAGACTGAACAAGGAGCGAGTCGAGAACTCGAATTGCTTTCGACCAATCTCGAGAGCTACAGAGTTTAGCGAGCTCAACTCGCTCGGAGATTGCTGAGGCCATCGAAAAATCGGTGGCGCTAAGTTCGTCGGTGTTGTTTGGTTTTTTGCGACGGCGAGAACGACAATTGTCAGTGAAAGACAGTGGGGTAAAATGGGAAACGAAGAAGTGTGGAGGGGGGATAGAAATAAGACGGTGAAATGTGGAAGAAGGAAAGGTCAGGCGGTGATGGAGAACACGAGCGTGGAGGATGTGGGATTTACACGTGTGGACAATAATTGCTTGAATCTGATTGGTTGGTTTTTTTTATCTTCGCTCTAGCTGGGTTCATTTACTGTTCTTGGGTTTTGGTGTTGCTGTCTTGCTGTGCTCTGCCCGTTTAGAAGTGCCGCATTTTTTGTTTTTTTTATAATATTTTCCTGAAAGTATTTTTTAAAAAAGATATATATTAAATTTTTATATTTTTTATTTTCATATTAAAATATAAAAAAAATATTGAAATAATATATTTTAGTACAAATATATTTTTAAAAGCGCATTCAAATACAGTGGCAAACTGTGTAAGAATCACTATGGGTCCCTGTAAGTTTTGAGTTTAATCCGGTTAGACCTCGTACTGATAATTTGTCACAACATGCCTTTGTACTTCCTTTTTTTGGCCATTTAAGAACCTCCTCTGCTTAAGTTTTTCGCTGGCTTACGTCAAAACAACCAATGGCATATTGACAGGTGTCATTCTAAGTCACATCGAAACTATTGAAATTCAAGAAAAGCCATTGCGAAAAAGGGCACGGATATGCCTGCCTATGGCATTCATTTTAGTTGAACTTGGGACTTTAGGATTGAGTTTTAATTTTTTGAAAAAAATTAAATTAATATTTTTTTAATATTTTTGAATTATTTTAATATAATGATATCAAAAATAAATTTTAAAAAATAAAAAATATTATTTTAATTTTTTTCAAGAGAAAATATGTAATTTTTACTATTTTTTAACATAAATAAATTTTTAATTGTGGTATCTGAATCTTATGTTTTAACTCCGGACTTAAATTTTTAGTAATTTAGACTTTATTTATGGTTTTTTGTTTTTGGTGCAAGATTCGATGCAATGAATAACCCATTTATCCAAACCATATTGATTTAGTTCAAGAATATCAATTATCCATTAGATCCTTTTGCTATATAATTCATTAAATACTTCCGGAATCTCCTATTACATAAAGTTTACAGTCATCTTTTTATATAAAGATATTCCAAGTTCTACTTGAAGTGGGAAAAATTTACATCATCCTGGTGATTTTTAATATGTTTGTGTTCTTAAAATTTTTTAGGTTTTGGAATTTTTTATTTTAAAATCAATTTATATGTTGACTAGATAATGCTGCAAAAATATTTTTACTGTACACTACAATAATTAGTTATTAAACCAGATTTTTAAAGTGCAGGTAGTCTAATTTTTTTTAAATCATGAAAAAAATATAAAAACATTGTTAATATAATTTTTAATATAAAATAATTAACAATGAATTAGAAATTTGATACAAACAATATTTTTTTAAAACATCAAGATGATAACATATCATATAACACCATTTTTTTATATTGATATAGTGATATATCAGATTGATTTGAATTAATCTTAACTGATTTAGATTATAAAAATATGATAACCTCATAACCAAATAAAATAGAAAGCTCATTTTTTAATAAGAAAAACTATTAAAAGATGAAGAAAAAGAATCAATTAAAAAAATGGTTTGAGTTAATCTAGATAAACCAGTTAAACCATTAACCGAGTTACGAGAATGAAATCACCTTATAGAAAGTAATTTGAAAAAAATTATGAAGTCTGGTTTTAAACCAACCAATTATTGAACGATGAAATCATAAAAGAAATAATTAAAAAAACAATATGAGTCAATTTAAGTTAACTCAGAAAACCTATAACTAAAGTCTTAAAATCAAGATAACTTAATGAAAGCAAATAAAAAAAATCATAAAATCCAATTCTCAACCAACTAAACCCACAACCTAAGTTATGAGAGCAAGATTACACCATAGAAAGCTAATTGAAAAAAATATTATGAAACCTGAATCTCAACTAACTCATTGTTAAAGGACAAAATTGAAAAAGAAATAATTATGTTTTTTAAGTAAAAAATAATAATCATAGTCATCCTTGGTTAATTTAGCAAACTTATAACTCAGGTCATGAGACTAAAATAATTTAACAGAAAGAAAAAAAAATTGTGAAGTTCTATTCCTAACTAACTAAATTTATTACTTTAACCATAAGAATGAGATTGACCTATGAACAAAAAAATTAAAAAAACTAGTTCTAAACCAACTCATTGTTCAATATCAAAATTAGAAAAATAAATTATTTAAAAATACAAAAAAATAATATGAGTTATTATGGGTTAACCCACCAAACTCATGTCTCAAGTTATGAAATAGAGAAAAACATAATATAAAATAGATTAAAAAAATTGCAAAGCCTAAATCCCAACGAACTAAACTCGTAACGCAAGTCATCAAAACAATATTACCCTAAAGAAAGCAAATAGAGAAAAATCATAAAGCCTGAATCCCAATGAACTAAACTCACAACTCAGGTTATGAAAACATAATTACCTCATATAAAGCAAATAAAAATAATTATAAAGTTCAAATCCTAATGAACTAATTTTTCAATCCAAGTCATGAAAACAAAATTATCTTATAGAAATCAAATGAAAAAATTATAAAGTTCAACTCTCAATCAATTGATGCGGTCCAACCAATACCAAAAGAATTGTTAGAGATTCTAGTTGGTCAAGTGACAAGACTTAGGGTTAAGAGGTTCAAATAGATTTTTAGTAAACTTTTTCAAGACACATATGGGCTAACATGGAATTTAATAATATATTAAATAATAAAGTACAAGCCTTAATTAATTTAATTCATATTCAAGAAGAACTTGTAGGTGGACATTCAAACATTACAAAACAATTATAAAAAAAAATTGAATCTATCAGTTTTGATCTTTAACTACTATTTTAATCATAATTGGAGCTACAAATAGATCATTAATGCGATTCTAGTTACATTGAAAATTAGACATCCATACATTTCCAGTAATATATGACACATTTTCTAATTCATTAAGATGAGAGAGAACCATATGTTTGAAATTGAGCTTTGATTCTGCCAACATATTAAGAAAATAATTTAGTCTTATTTAAATTACTTGGATTATTTTTTATTTATCTTTTAGTTATTATTAGGTTTTTTAGAGATATTATGGTCTGTATTTAAATTTAGGTTCATTGAATAGTTATTATTATTTATTAGGTTTATCAATATTTATTAAAGATATTCTATTAGACTTGATATTCTTTCTATTTTAAGTACTTTTTCATAGAGACTATTTAAGAAAAAAAAGACTATTTTTAATATAAAAATTTGCATTATTTTCTATCTTTTATGTGATTGAGTGATTTCTATACTAAGTTTTTGATTGAAGTTACAGACTCTTTGAAGAATTGATCAACTTTGTTGTTATTTTATACAACTCACTAGCTTCTTTTTATAGGTGTAGCATGGAAGTGATCATTATGTATAACTTTAGTCCTCCAATATAGATTCTTATTAGGTCAAATTGCAAACCATTCAAATATAATTTTAGCATATATTGAAAGGTATATGCATTAACTGATATTAAAGCTTATGTTATTATAAGATTATATCTTTTTAATATTTAGTTTGTATCATTTCTTGATTTTTTTTTCTTGTTTCAGTTAGGATCTTTTTTGTTAAAAAAATATTCTTCTCTGATTATTTCAAAGTTTATGTTTCCTATGATAAAAAAAAATCACTTTGTTTGGATTCTTAATTTTACAAAACATAAAAAGAAAAAATTATATACTTAATCTTTAATCTTTTATGTTTCTTAATTTCAGCCTACAGTAAAAAATAAAAAAAGAAAAAAAATACAAGAATTGATTGAATTGACAAGTTAGGACATAATTGAATGTAAGCCCTTGAATTTTAAAGATGGACAAAAGTTTATTGAATGTTTTCTTTATTTGGTTGAATAGATACATACCAAATCTTTATATTATCAAATTGAATTCTTATTTTTCTTGGATTATCTTGCCTTATTTAATTAAAATTTGGTTAATATAGATATTTCTTGCTTTGTTTTAGTCATTTTCTTAAAATTGTTAAACTTGAATCTTTACTTCTTGAATTAGTTAGTTTTTTTATAATTTTTAAAATAAATTCCATTGTTTTTATTTTGTGTCTTCTCTTTGTCATTATATTTTGCACAAACTTATATTTTTATTCATAAATTTATCCTTAAGTCTTATTTTGTATTGTTTTGTATATTTCTTGATTCTTGATTCCTAATTCTTGAGTTTTTATTATTACATAATCATTACGTTGTTTTGATTGATTATTTGATAAGTTATTTAGTTACCTTTAATAAACTAAGAAAGAGAATAGTGAGGTACAAGGTATAATGAGATTATTAGAGTGAAAAGCCTATTGAATTGTATAAAAAACGAGTGGAGTGATATTAAATCGAGTGTAAACATGTAAGGAAGTGTGTGAGGAAATTTTTCTTTGTTACTAACCTTTATTATAAGTGTCATGGGGTCGCGCTGCGATGTCATTTGGCGACAGCTGATTAGTACTCCAAAGTGCATTTTTATCATGGTTTTATATCATCATTTTGCACTTGAAGTATCAATAACTCCTTAACTAAAGTACGTTTTATAATAATCTATCTAATAATATAAGATACCTTTAATTTATGGTAAATGTCCATTTTAAATACAGGTCTATCACATAAATGAAAGGATTGATTGATGACTTTAAGAACTTCAATTGCAAAGGCAAAGAGATGATCAAACTTAGAAAAGAGATGTCAATGCAACCCAAACCGGAACACTGTTCGGTAATTGGGTCATATCTGGAGCTATAGATCTCAAATTTAGGTCTACTTTATATGGATGGAAAAGTAAGACATAGGCATACAACTTTCATATGGAGCCCAAGATCTAAAAAGGCCATTTCCAAGTCCAAATTGTTGCAACAACAAAGAAGCCCGAATCTGTCCTCCAGCCCGAGCACTGTTCAGTATTTTGGCCATATCTGGAGTTCTAGAAGTCGAAATGAGTTGAATTTTTTGCACAAGAAAGATAAGACAATTTTTTAGAACTTTCATGCTTTCAAGTGGCTCTAATTTTGACATCATCAATGATGTTTTGGGCAGACAAGAAAAGATAAGGATTGTCACCAAGTCAAGGGTTGGCCACCTACTCATCAATTAGTCATCAAATCAATAGTTCCCAATTTTGGCCTGTAAAAGGAGGCATATGCCATGCATTTAGGCATCTTGGTGTCCAAAACAAGATCATGCTTTTTTTTTCTCTTTTTGTATTTTTTTGTAATGTTTATACTTTGCTTTCATTAATATCAAGTTTATGTTTTTCATTTTCTTTCCTTTACTTTGGTAACTCTTATCTTATTTATGTTCTTATTTTGTTTATCTATTTTTTCTTTCTTTCATTATGTCTAGCTAAGTTAATTATATCAAGGTGAAAAGGTTACACTAATGGTCTAAGAATAAGTATGGTATAAACTTAATATGGACTTTAATGTTTGATACTAACATGTTTTATATTTGTTATCTTGTTCACTCTTTAATACTTTGCTTGTTAAATGACTAATCTTGATTTATGTTGTATAACA
>SRLM01000281.1:80651-105931 GCA_015708895.1 Populus ilicifolia | reverse complement strand
TATGGTATAACCGACACCTAAGCTATGAAAGGAACTTGATTTGTTGTTAACATAAGTTATAATCATGAATGCTTGATGAAATTTACAAGTAGTAACATTAATTAAATAAGATGACTAATGTAATCATCTTAGCAATCTATAATATGATTGGAACCTCCTTTGTGTGTGGTTTCCAATTAAATAATAAGAGTTTATACTATACTTGTTTGACATACCATTAGTGGATCCTTTAACCTTGAAATTGTTTGTTATCATTGTTTAATCCTTATTTTAATTTTTCATATCAAACTTCTCATCAATTTTTCTTCTTCTCCTTTATTATTGTTGTTATTATTATTACTATTATTATTATTATTATAGTTATTAATATTATTATTATTGTTGTTGTTATTGTTCTTGTTATTGTACTATTATTATTTATAATTTGTACAATTAACCTCCCTATGGTTTGACCCCGGTCTTGCCGGGTTATTTATTACTTCAACACTCCTGCACTTGGGAGAAGACATTGATTAGTGCTCAAAAGTGCATTTTTATTATGGTTTTATATCATCATTTTGCATTTAAAGTATCAATAACTCCTTAACTAAAGTACGTTTTATAATAATCTATCTAATAATATAAGATACCTTTAATTTGTGGTAAATGTCCATTTTAAATGCAGGCCTATCACATAAATGAAAGGATTGATTGATGACTTTAAGAACTTCAATTGCAAAGGCAAAGAGATGATCAAACTTAGAAAAGAGATGTCGGTGCAATCCAAACCGGAACACTGTTCGGTAATTGGGTCATATCTGGAGCTATAGATCTCAGATTTAGGTCTACTTTATATGGATGGAAAGGTAAGACATAGGCCTACAACTTTCATATGGAGCCCAAGATCTAAAAAGGCCATTTTCAAGTCCAAATTATTGCAACAACAAAGAAGCCCGAATCTGTCCTCCAGCCCGAGCACTGTTCAGTATTTTGGCCATATCTGGAGTTCTAGAAGTCGAAATGAGCTGAATTTTTTACACAAGAAAGCTGAGACAATTGCCTAGAACTTTCATGTTTTCAAGTGGCTCTAATTTTGACGTCATCAATGACGTTTTGGGCAGACAAGAGAAGATAAGGATTGTCACCAAGTCAAGGGTTGGCCATCTACTCATCAATTAGTCATCAAATCAATAGTTCCCAATTTTGGCCTATAAAAGGAGGCATTTGCCATGCATTTAGGCATCTTGGTGTCCAGATCAAGATCATGCTCTTGTTTTCTCTCTTTGTATTCTTTATGCTTTGTTTTCATTAATATCAAGTTTATGCCTTTCATTTCCTTTCCTTTCTTTAGTTAACTTTTATGTTCTTATTTTGTTTATCTATTTTTCTTTCTTTCATTATGTCTAGCTAAGTTAATTATGTCAAGGTGAAAAGGTTACACTAATGGTGTAAGAATAAGTATGGTATAAACTTAATATGGACTTTAATGTTTAATACTAACATGTTTTATATTTGTTATCTTGTTCACTCTTTAATACTTTGCTTGTTAAATGATTAATCTTGATTTATGTTGTATAACAATTGGTACAACAAATGCTTGGCACTTTCATAGCCCATACTGTATGGTATAACCGACACCTGAGCTATGAAAGGAACTTGATTTGTTGTTAACATAAGTTATAATCATGAATGCTTGACGAAATTTACAAGTATTAGCATTAATTGAATAAGATGACTAATGTAATCATGTTAACAATCTATAATATGGAACCTCCTTTATGTGTGGTTTCCAATTGAACAATAAAAGTTTATACTATACTTGTTTGACATACCATTAGTGGAACCTCTAACCTTGACATTTGTTATTATCATTGTTTAATCTTTACTTTAATACTCTATCTCCAAGTTCTCATCATCATCATCATCTTCTTCTCTTTCTTTATTATTATTATTATTGTTATTATTGTTGTTGTTGTTATTTATAATTTGTACAATAACCTCCCTGTGGTTCGACCCCGGTCTTGCCGGGTTATTTATTACTTCGACACTCCTGCACTTGGGAGAAGACATCAATCTCTTTGTCGTGTCAAGTTTTTGGCGCCGTTGCCGGGGAGGTAAGCTTTGTATAAATTATAATATTTATTTTATTTTCTCTTTTCATTTTTCTTGTATATAACTTTGTTTCTTTTCTCTTATTTCTTCTTCTTCTGTTTTCCTTTTCCTTTTATTCTATTCCTACACGTGCATGAGAGTGTGGTCACGTACATCAAGTGGTAGACTTTGTAGGGTATCCTCATCATTTTCAGAAAATATGGCTGAAGAAGATAATCAATCACTTCATAATGAGAATAATGAGAATAACCGTGCTAGAACACTTAGAGACCACATGAATCCAACAAGAACAAGTGCACCATCATGCATAGTTTTTCCTCCCGATGCATCTCATTTTAATTTTAAGCCAGGCATTATCCAACTTTTACCTTCTTTTCATGGTTTAGAATTGGAAAATCCATACTTGCATTTAAGGGAATTTGAGGAGGTCTGTAACACATATAATAATCTAAATTGTAGCATGAACACCATCAGATTAAAGCTTTTTCCTTTTTCATTAAAAGATAAAGCTAAAACATGGCTACAAAATTTGAGACCAGGATCCATTCGTGCTTGGGATGAAATGCAACAACAGTTTTTAAAGAAGTTTTTCCCATCTCATAGAACAAACTCTTTCAAAAGACAAATCACCACTTTCACTCAAAAACCAGGAGAAACATTTTACCAATGTTGGGATAGGTATCGAGACTTACTTAGTACTTGTCCTCATCATGGTTTTGAAACATGGAGATTGGTTTCACATTTTTATGAAGGGTTAACGCCTAAAGATAGGCAAATGGTTGAATTGATGTGCAATGGAACTTTTGAAGATAAAGACCCTGATGAAGCAATGGAGTACTTAGACTTATTAGCTGAAAATGCTCAAAATTGGGACACCGCGGGTACTTATGAGGCACCGAGTAAAACTCAACCTCATACATCTAGTGGAGGTATGTACAACCTTAGGGAAGATCATGACCTTCAAGCCAAGTTTGCATCTTTAGCTAGAAAAGTCGAGGCACTAGAATTGAAAAAGAGTGGTCAATTAAAATCTGTTGAAAACATTGCATGTCAAATATGTGAAACAAATGAACACTCAACAGATAACTGTCCAACCTTGCCTTCTTTTAAGGAATGTCTCCATGAACAAGCCCATGCTTTAAACAGTTTCCAAAGGGCTAACCACAACCCATACTCACAAACATACAACCCTGGTTGGAGAAATCATCCAAATTTTAGTTGGAAGAGTGAGAACAACAATGCACAAACTTCACAACCACCATTTCAAGCACACCATAATTTCCAAAATTCTCATGGATATGCACCTCCTTATGCTCCACCTTCTAGAAGAAATCTTGAGGAAACATTGCATGCATTCATTGAAAAGCAAGAGACAATCAATACTCAACTTGCTCAAAACATGACAGATTTTAAAGATACTCTTGCAAAATTAACATCTGCTCTCAGTTTCCAAGAGAAAGGTAAGTTTCCTTCTCAACCACAACAAAATCCCAAGGGGCAATACAATGGAAATGTAAGTAGTTCCAGAAGTCAACACATGGATCAAGTCAAATTAGTTACTACTCTTCGCAGTGGTAAGGTTATTGAAAAACCCTCTCTTGAACCGTATGAGAAAGATGATGAGTCAATCTCTAAGGGTAAGGAAGAGGTTGAACCTAAAAATTACGAAGAAAAGACTGATTCTCCGCCAACACTTCCATTTCCTCAAGCCATGACCAAACAAAGGAAAGTCAATCACAATTGTGAAATTTTTGAAATTTTCAAATAGGTAAGAATCAATATACCTTTGCTGGATGCTATTAAACAGATTCTTTCTTATGCTAAAATTTTGAAAGATCTATACACCGTGAAGAGGAAACTAAATGTGAAAAAGAAAGCCTTTCTAGCCGAACAAATAAGTGATATTCTTCAGAACAATAATTCTTTAAAATATAAAGACCCTGATTGTCCTACAATTTCTTGCTTTATTGGACAACATAAAATTGAAAGAGCCTTACTTGATCTTGGTGCTAGTGTGAATTTACTTCCATATTCAGTTTTTCAGAGTCTCAATCTAGGTGAGTTAAAACCAACTTCTATAACTCTTTTACTTGTTGATAGATCTGTAAAAGTGCCTAGAGGAATAATTGAAGATGTGTTAGTACAAGTCGATAAATTCATTTATCCTGTGGATTTTGTTGTCTTAGACACACAACCTGTTGAGGCATGTAATTCATTTCCTGTTATTTTAGGACGTCCGTTTCTTGCAACTTCTAACGCATTGATTAATTGTAGGAATGGACTGATGAAGCTATCATTTGGAAACATGACATTGGAAATGAATATTTTCAACATTTGCAAGCAACTTAGAGATGATAAGATTTACAGGAAGTGGACTTTACTGAAAAATTAATTCATGATCAATTTCCAACCACTTCTAGTGAAATTGAGATTGATGAATCTGATAATTTGCAAATGATTTATTTTCATGAAGAATCAAAGACAAGTAATTGGAGGCCATAGATTGAGGAATTGCCACCACGATCAATTAAACCCATACCTTCAAGTGTTCAACCACCCAAACCTGATTTGAAGTCGTTGCCATCCAATCTCAAATACTTATTTTTGGGAGAAAATGAAACTTTTCCTGTAATACTCTCTTCCAAACTTAATGTATATCAAGAAGGTAAGTTATTACAAACTCTGAAAAAGCACAAAAATGCATTGGGATGGACCATAGCTGATATAAAAGGAATTAGTCCTTTGATTTGTACTCACATAATTTATTTGGAGGAAAATGCTAAACCCTCTAGAGAAATACAACGAAGGCTAAATTCTAATATGAAAGAAGTAGTGAAAAATGAAGTCATTAAGCTTCTAGATAATGACATCATTTATCATATTTTTGACAGCAAATGGGTAAGTCCTACCCAAGTTGTACCTAAGAAGTCTGGAGTCACTGTGATAACAAATGAGAACAATGAGTTAATTCCCACTAGAACCGTTACCGGTTGGCGCATGTGCATTGACTATAGGAAACTTAATTCGATGACTAGAAAAGATCATTTTCCATTACCTTTCATGGATCAAATCCTAGAAAGAGTTGCAGGTCATGAATTTTATTGCTTCCTGGATGGCTATTCAGGTTACAATCAAATTGAAATTGCATTGGAAGATCAAGAGAAGACTACTTTCAGATGTCTATTTGGTACTTTTGCATATCGAAGGATGCCTTTTGGATTATGTAATGCACCAGCCACATTTCAAAGATGTATGCTTAGTATATTTAGTGATATGGTTGAAACTTTTCTTGAGATTTTCATGAATGATTTTTCTGTTTTTGGTGATTCATTTGATGATTGTTTGACTAACTTAGAAAAGGTTTTGGCCAGGTGTGAAGAGAAGAATCTTGTGCTGAATTGGGAAAAATATTACTTTATGGTAACAAACAGTATTGTGCTTGGTCACATTATTTCATCAAAAGGAATTGAGGTTGACAAATCTAAAATCAAGTTAATTGCAAAATTGCCAACACTAAAATCTATTAAAGATGTTAGATCAGTCTTAGGACATGTTGTTTTTTATAGAAGGTTTATCAAAGATTTTAGCATAATATCTAAGCCCTTAAGTAACCTTCTAACTAAGGATAATATTTTTAAATGGACTAAACATTGTGATAAAGCCTTTGTTAAACTTAAAAACTTGCTTACTTGTGCTCCTGTCATTCAACCTTCTGATTGGTCATTACCTTTTGAGATAATGTGTGATGCTAGTGATTATGTCGTAAGTGCTGTTTTGGGACAAAGAAAAGATAAGAAACCTTATGTAATTTACTATGCAAGTAAAACTTTAAATAATGCTCAAATGAATTATACCACTACTAAAAAAGAATTACTTGCAGTAGTATTTGCATGTGAAAAATTTAGGTCTTATCTTGTTGGCTCACCTGTTGTTGTTTTTAGTGATCATGCAATGGATTTTGTTACTTTAAGAATTTGGTATCACAATCAAAGATAAGAAAGGCAGCGAAAATGTTGTCGCAGATCACTTGTCAAGATTAACAACAGATTCAAAAACTGACATTACACCAATCGATGACTACTTTCCTAATGAATCTTTATTTTCTATCTCTACAATGCCTTGGTTTGCTAATATTGTCAATTTTCTTGTTTCAGGACAATTGCCAGCTCATTAGAGCACCCAAGATAAAAGGAAGTGAAGAACTTTTATTGGGATGACCCTTATTTATTCAAATATTTTGAAGATGCATTCCTGACAATGAGGTAAGTAGTGTCATTAAATTTTGTCATTTTGAGGCATGTGGAGGCCATTTCTCATCAAGAAAGACAACTGCAAAAATCTTACAAAGTGGATTTTATTGGCCCACCATGTTCAAAGACTCACATGCATTCTACAAGTCTTGTGAAAATTGTTAAAAGTTGGGATCAATTTCAAAACGTCACATAATGCCTTTAAATCCTATTCTTGTCATTGAGATCTTTGATTGTTGGGGTATAAATTTCATTGGTCCATTTCCTCCATCATTTGGTTTCTTGTACATATTAGTCGCAGTAGATTATGTTTCAAAATGGATAGAGGCAATTCCAAGTCGAAACAATGATCACAAAACAGTGATAAAGTTTTTGAAAGAAAATATTTTGAGTCGATTTGGAGTCCCTCGAGCCATAATAAGTGATGGTGGACCACATTTCTGCAACAAGCCATTTGAGTCTTTAATGAAGAAATATGGAATTACACACAAAGTTGTCACCCCTTATCACCCTCAAACAAGTGGACAAGTAGAGCTTGCTAATAGGGAGATCAAACACATTTTGGAGAAAACAGTGAATCCTAATAGGAAAGCTTATTGGGCTATTAAAGCTTTCAATTCAAATTTGGATGATGCTAGTCAACTACGAAAGTTACAAATAAATGAGCTTGAGGAAATAAGAAATGATGCATATGAAAATTTAAAAATTCATAAAGCAAGAATCAAAGAGTTTTATGACAAGAATATACTAAGAAAAACATTCAATGTTGGTCAAAAAGTCTTGCTTTATAATTCTCGACTGCATTTATTTCCTGGAAAATTAAGATCACGATGGAGCGGTCCTTTTATTGTGAAACATGTGATCTATATGGGGCCTACGACATCGAGAATCCAAAGACTAGCAATGTTTTCAAGGTAAATGGACAACGTCTGAAAGTTTGTTTTGATAATTTTTCAGTTGAACATGACTCTATTGAATTGGGTGATCCTGTATATAAAGATTGATTATTATTTTTATTATTATTACTTTCTTTTTGAGTGATTTTTTTTGTTAGTTTCTCTTACCCCGGTCAAATGGCGGATAACGGTACTCCGTGACTTAAGTCGGTTCTTTCAGTTTCCCATAATAACTGATATTTGTATATACATTTGTGCAATTCTTTGAATCTCTTTTTCAATTCTCATTTGAAAATGGACACTAATCTTGCAAAATTGAAAAAGTATTTTCCCGCTTTGCCTCAGAATGCGATTACAAAAATTTACCGTGCTAGATGTGCAAGATTGAGATTGTTAATGAATCATGGAATTCCTGAAGATATTCGTTGGTTGATTGAAGCAAAAGTCTGATTATCAAGTGAGTCCTCTAACTCCTTTATTTCACATATGCCTGGAACAGGTAAAAGCACTTTTGCAAAGAAACGTCGTCCAAAACGACTGAAAGTTTGTCATCGATGTGCTAGATGAACTTGTAATACACAATGTTGTTTTTTAGGAATGGTATCTATAAACCGTGAAGATAAAATACAATTCATTAAGGATGGCCTGAGTAAGGAGTCTTTAGATAAACTTCTATTGACTCTTGAGACGCATCCTAGTGGAGATGTGCATCGTGCAATTCATGATTTATGGCCACTATTTCATAAAAAAACATGATCGACTTAGTCTTGAGAATCTGACTAAAAAAGACCTTGTTTGCCAGTTTTTAAGAAAACTGGATGGGAAGCCTATCCTCAACCCATAGAAGGTGTTTAAGCCATTCTTGGACGTAAAACCAAGGGAAGATGTGAGCCACAATCACAACTACTTGTACATATACATGCTTTTTTTTAAAAGTAAATAAATAAATAAATAAATAAAAAGAGAAAGAGAGTGTGTGTGTGAGACTCTAGCTGACCTACATATAGGTGTTATGATTGCCTTTCTAATTTCTCATCTATAAAACCCTATTTTCCTTCCTTTCATTTCTACTCAACCCACACATTTAACAAATACTAAAGTGTGTAGAAATGGTAAGTTCCTCAAGTCATTACATAAAAAATATTTGTGTTTTCGATGGATCTAGTCCTGGAAGGAAAAGGAGTTTTTAGAATCAGCAAATCATCTTGGTCACGTGCTAGCTGAGAGAAAGATTCATTTAGTATATGGGGGAGGCAGTCTTGAGTTAATGGGAGGTGTGTCAATAGTTGCATTTTTAGGAGGTAGTCAAGTTTTGGGGGTCGTCCCCGAAGCTTTAGCACAAACAAATATGATGACTGGTGTAAAAAACTTATAAGAATAGAAAAAACACAAAACATTATGAAAATCCACATTGTTTTGTGAGGTGGTGAACAATGAAATCACTACCTCTTTTAGGTTGTTTTTTTTTAATATAGCAAGGCCAAATGGTGATGTATATTATTTGTATATGCTTTATTTGTCACTAAATTGAAATATATATTTAATTAATTTCTATGTACTAATTTATTTTATTTTCTTGATTTAGCATAAGTCAAAGATGCTCACCAAATTGATTGACAATGAACTTTATCTAACATAAAGTTTAGGATAAGTAATAATTCAAATGGGTATTATAGCAAGGCTAATGTCCATATGTCCATGCCTTATATTTAAGGTTCATAAGAGAGATTGACTTTGTAGGTTTGAAGAAAAGTTTTCATGAATGAAGGCTCAATTGACACTTTATTTTGCTTTTGCTAGCAAGTTGAAGCAATTTAACTAAAAAACTTTATTTTTTTTATTATTTATCTCAAACCTCACCATTAAAATCTAGATAACATGGTACAATTCAAACAATTAAGGGTCATTTTTATTATAAATATCAATGTCATAGCATTGTAAGTGGCATTTTTTAAAATTTTACACACCTTTTCTAAATAAAATTCTCTCTCTAAGTTTTCTCACTCGTACACCATCTAACTTCTAAAGCTCCATCTATTGGACATTGATCATTCACCTTTCTACTACTTGATTTGTTCTTTACTAACATTACTTGGTCTTCCTACTACACCTCTCATTACTTGTATTCATTCTTTTTTATTAGTGGATTGTTACTTCTTTGAGTCACAACACTAGCTCTTTATATCTTAAAAACTCATATATATTTGAATATAGGGAATCTCGGTAACTACAAAAAACAATGAACCCTTCCAAGATCAACTAAAAGAATGCTAATCCTACAACTATCATCACAATGTGCAATAATAAAAGTGTCCTACTTAATCTTAACAATAATGCTAACAAAATCAACCTTCTTAATACTAAAAGCGGTAATAAAGCTCAAATCCACCAGACTAATAATGGTAGTTTGGCAATGTCTCTAAGAGGTTGACACAATCAAAAAATTGATATCTTCTCTCAAGTGTAAGAGTATCGAATTAATAAATAAATCGGTAAAACCAGAGTCGAATCACATAGAGGTTAACTATAATAATAATGACGACGACGATGGTTTAAAGAAGACATTAAGATGTAAGATTAATATGAAGATTAAACAATGATAAAAACAGTTGTCATGGTTAGAGGTTCACTAATGGTATTTCAAATATGTACAATATAAACTTTTTTTTATTACTCACTTAGAAACCATAGATAAAAAAGGTTCTAATTAGATGATTTGTCATTAATAGCTCATTATAAATTTTATCATGATCATATTAATTATTTTATTTACGTAACACCAAACTTTTTATATATTGTTATGAATTCATGATGCTAACTTATGTTAACAATAAATCAAGTTCATTTCTAGCATAGGTGTAGATTATATCATACGGTTGGCTATGAAAGTGTCAAGCATTTGTTATACTAAGTGTTATACAACACAAATTTAGATTAACCATTTAACAAATAATGTATAAAGAATTAATAAAATAAAAATGATAAAATATATTAATAGCAAGTTATTTAGGATATAATCATTGAAGTTTATATTAAGTTTATATTATGTTTTTTCTAACATTATTAGTGAAATCTTTTCACCATAACATAATAAACTTAGCCATAATAAAAAAGAGAAACATAAATAAATAAGAAGAGAACATGATTATATAAGTATAGTAAAAAAAAAGTATAAAAAAGAGTTTAATGAAAGCAAAACTTAAGCATTACAAAAATATAAAGAAAGAAAGTAAAAATATGATCTTGATCTAAAAACCAAGATGTCTAATTACATGAAAAATGCCTCGTACTGGCTAAAATTTAGAACTATTGATTTGATGACTAATTGTTAAGCGGAAGGTCATATCTTGACTTAATGACAATCCTTATCTTCTTGTCTGAACAAAATATCATTGATAACATTAGAATTTGAACAAATAGTCTTCCTGAAAGTTTTGAGAAATTGTCTCATCTTTCCTAAAAAATTGATGCATTTAGATTTCTAAATCTCAAGATATGGGTTAAATATTGAACAGTGTATAGGCTGCAAGACAAATTTCAACTTCTTCGTTGTTACTACAATTTGAATTTGAAAATGATCTTTTTGAATCTTGGACTCTATATGAAAGTTTTAGGCTTATCTCTTAACTTTCCATACATATAAACCAAACCAAAATCCAAGTTCTACAACTCCAATTATGATCTAATAACTGAATGGTGTATTATTTTAAACTGAATCAACATCTCTTTTCTAAATTTAATCCTCTCTTTGTCTTTTTAATTTCAGGAGTTAAACTCATCAATTAATCCTTTGATTTATGTAAGAAGCCTGTATTTAAGATGAACGTTTACCATATATTAAAGGTATATTATATTATTAGACATGTTATTATAAAACATGATCTAGTTAACGAAGTATTGATACTTTTAGTGCAAAATGATAACATAAAACTTTAATAAAAATATACTTACAAGTACCAATCACAACCCTCAATTAGCTTAGTAACTCAAGTTATAGATACTGATACGTAGATTGTGCAATGTTTAATTCCTATAAACTTTTTTCCTTAACCTATGTAACAAATATAAGGCCAATAACTCTTAAGTTAATTAACTTTAGGGTATTATATGTTAAATCACCCTTTTAAGCTTAATTACTTAGGCTAGAAAGGCTACGAAACTAAATTTATCTATGTTTTTATTATCATCAATATTATTAAATTTTTTTACAAATTAAATACTATCCCTTTTTCTCAGTTGTTACTTTTAATAAAAGAACATAAATAATCTAATAATTTAATATGCAACCCACAATCATATGTTAAAGTATGTGTGTGAAAATAAAGGTTTAAGAATACTTGCTAAATGAATATGTGAGCAGAATCAATTGATAATAATGCAAGAGTTTGTAAACATGAATATTTCAAAAAGTACTCTAATAGACCTTGTTAAGAATATTTACTATGATACATCTCAAAAGTTACTTTAATAAAATAACTCATTTATTCTATCATCCTAGTAACAACAGTTTTGCAAATGGTTTATAAAATAGAAAACACAATTACTTAATTTTTTTTAAGATCAACTATTACCCTTTCTCTCTCACCAAAATGAGACATTGTCCTCAATGCCTTAAGGTAAAAAGATAGAGTATAAAAGACATTACTTGAAACAATAAACACTAACAAATCTGACACACATGTAAATAAATATAAGAAATAACAAAATAAAATAATATGTTATTAATAAAACCAAAAGACATAAGGTTTTATAAATTAAAGTTCAAATCTAATCTAAACTTTTTACAACTTTCCATAGTTGATCAATTTATGTGACTCATGAAGGAATCAATTACAGGGATGAAAGATTGCACTTGATCAATCAGTTGTTCAACAATAGAAGTAGAGATTATGATTTGTCATGCCTAAGATGTTAGAAAATTTTGTTCCACAACATAATATAGAAAACACAATAATTTATCATACAAACCATTAACATTTAACAAATCTATAAGTATATAGTAAATGTGAAGTTGGACCCAAGAGGAAATATAAAAGATCTTTTCCAGTGCTCCTAGACCATCTAATAAGGCAATGAAGGCATTAACGTGTTTAAACATTATATTCATTTGATCAGATATCATGGAAACCTTTGGTTCTTATCCAATTGTTTTTCCAATGATGTCTTTTTTTGCTAAAGTTTCAGGAATGACTCCAAAAACTTGACTATCTCCTAAAAAGACAACTATTAAGACACCCCACATTAACCTAAAGTTGCATTCCCTATACACTAAATGAATCTTTCTCTCAGCTATTACCGGTCTTTTCCAAGACTGGATCCCCCGAAATCACAAATATTTCTTATTTGATAACTTGAGAAACCTGTCGTTTCTACACACTTCTATATATATTGAATGTATAGGTTGGGTATAAATGAAAGGAAGGAAAAGAAGATTTTATAGATGAGAAATTAAAAATATAATCATAACATCTATGTATAGGTTAGCTAGAGTTTCTCTCTCTCTCTCTCTCTCTATATATATATATATTAAACATGTGTATGTATAAATAGTTGTGATTGTGACTCATATCTTCTCTTGGTTTTATGTCTAAGAATAGCTTAAATGCCCTTTATGGATCGAGGATAAGTTTCCTATCTAATTTTTTTAAAAAATAGCAAATAGGGTCTTTTTTAGTCAAATTTTCAAGATTATGCCAAGCATGTTCTTTATGAAAATGAGGTCATAAGTTAGTAAAATGCACAATACACATCCTTACTAGGATACATCTCAAAAATCAATAAAAGATTATCTAAAAATTCCTTATATTTTGAAATAAATCTTGACTTTTGACAAGCTTTACAGAACATATGTGTATTTGAACATGGTGGGCCAATATAATTCATATTATAAGATTTTTACGGTTGCTTTTTTTGATAAGAAATGACTCTCGTATGCTTCAGAATAACAAAGTTTAATGACACTACTTGCCTCATTATTTGAAATGCATCTTCTAAATATTTTATTAGAATAATATTTAAATAATAAAAGTTTTTCACTTCGTTAAAAAAACTTTTATTTATCTTTGGTACTCTAGTGAGCTAGTAATAATTCTGAAGTAAGAAAATTGATATTTTTAGCAAACTAAGACATTGAACTAAGAGAAAGTAAAGATTCATCAAGAAAGTAATTATCGATTAGTATAATGATAGATATCAAATCTATTGTCAATCTTGATAAAAGATCCATATTAACATTTTCGATACCTTTCTTGTCCTTGATTTTTTCTTAAAAATAAATCATTTGCAAATCTATATATTTATCAAACTCTATTTTACTCACTGTAAATTCAAATTGATCATAAAGTAATTCTTCAATAACATCTACTTCCTATGAATCATTATCATCTTTAGGTTGCTTGTAAATGTTGAAAATATTTATCTCCAGTGCCATGTTTCCAAATAATAGCTTCATCAATCCATTTTTATAATTAATCAATGCATTAGAAGTTGTAAGAAATAGACATCCTAAAATAACAGAAAATGAATTACATGCTTTAACAGGTTGTGAATCTAAGATAATAAAATCCACAGGATAAATAAGTTTATCAACTTGTACTAGCATATCTTTAACTATTCCTCTAGGCACTTTTACATATCTATCAGCAAGGAAAAGAGTTATAGAAGTTGGTTTTAACTCATCTAAATTGAGATTTAAAAAAACTAAATATGCAAGTAAATTTACACTAGCCCCAAGATCAGTAAAGCTCTTTCAATTTTATACTCTCTAATAAAGAAAAAAAATTATAAGATAACCAAGGTCTTTATATTTCAAAGCATTATTGTTCTAAAGAATGACACTTACTTGTTCGACTAAAATGACTTTTTGTTTCACATTCAGATTTCTCTTCATAATAAACTTAGCTAAACATAATGAAAAAGAGAAATATAAATAAACAAGAGGAGAACATGATTATATAAGTTTAGTAAAAGAAATGAAAGGGATAAATAAGATATTAATAGAAACAAAACTTAAGCATTATAAAAATGCAACGAAATGGAACAAGAACATGATCTTGATCTGAAAACCAATATGCTTAAATGATGACAAATGCCTTCTTTTATGGGCCAAAATTCAAAACTATTAATTTTGTAACTAATTGTTAAGTGAATGATCACATCTTAACTTGGTGATAATCTTTATCTTCTTGTTTGAACAAAACATCATTGATAACATCATAATTTAAACAAATTGAAAATTTTAGAAAATTATCTCAGCTTTCCAACAATAACAAAAAAAGTGTATTTGGACTTTTAAAACTTAAGATATGGGCTAAACACTAAATAATATTTAGGCTGCAATATAAATTCTAACTTCTCCGTTGTTACTACAATATGAACTTGAAAATAATCTTTTTTTATTCTTAAACTCCATGAAATTTTTAGGTCCATGTCTTAACTTTCCATACATATAAATCAAACCTAGATCTAAGTTCTATAGCTCCAATTATGATCCAATAACTTAATAGTGTTTCAATTTGGATTGAATTAGTATCTCTTTTTTATACTTAGCCCCCTCTTTATCTTTTTAATTTCAGTAGTTAAACTCATCAATTAATCCCTTCATTTATATGACAGGCTTATATTTAAGATGAACATTTACCATAAATTAAAAGTATCTTATATTATTAGATATGTTATTATAAAATATGCTCTAGTTTATGAATTATTGATACTTTTAGTGCAAAATAATGACATAAAAACTTGATAAAAATACATTTTTAAGTATTAATCAGAGGTATTCTACCCCGACTCCCACTTCCCAAGCTTTTATTATATATTAAAAAATATTTTAACCTAAAAGCTTTGGTTTTTAGGTGAAGTTTTAAGAATAGTTTTATATATTCAAGTTTTTTTTTTGCTAAATATTTATCAAAAAATATTTTCCAAATTTTATAGTATTTGTTTTTAAAAAAATTTCAATTTTTTTTTCATATGTTTGTTTTCCATAAAATATTTTACAAGAAAACTAGTCATCAAAAAATATTTTATGGTCAACCTTCAAACTTAGTTCATTTGGTAGACAATATTTTTATCTAATGAAATTTTATAAAATATTTTACAAATAATAATTTATTTATAATATCAACCTACTATTTTAATCATCATCTTTTTTTTCAACACATTTAAAACCACCTTAACACTATCTCCTTCAATATCTTTGTCATCTCATTATCATTATTTTACAACTTTTTTCTTTATTATCATCACCATTATTTTCTCTTTTATCATTATTATGACCACTTCATTATTATTAGTATCTCACCACCACCATTAAAACATAGTTTATGAGAATACATTTTTCAATTCAAATATTGAATAATATTTTCCATGTAAAATATTATTTTTTTGTAAATTATTTTACATAAAATAAGATAAAAGTATCTTTAATTGTTAATCAAAATATTTTAATTAAAAAAATAATTTTTTAAAAAAAATTAAAATAAAAAAAACCAGAATTAACAATTTTCGAACATCTTATAGGAGATAAAAATGATGCATTCATCTAAACTCTCAGTAGCTTCATTTAGCTACATCCCGTAATGATGATGAGACCTTAGATGTTGAGGATGACTTCACACCTTACGCATCACCTTAGTTGAAAAGACTACACGATGAAAAGAAGCATCTCGTGGAGTACACAAAGATGGGAGGCATTTATGAGCTGGATGAAAGGTTGGAAACGATGGAAAGTCTCTTTTCACAGCTGTCAATTCCAAAACTTCACTGAATCACAGTCGTTTGTTTACAAACTTGATTTGGGCTTATAACCACCTGGTCATTGCCAAGACAAACAATAATTGTTAGATCCAGCCTTTATGAATCTCACCCGTAGATACAAAGACCCAAAAAGGGCTCATCTACATTTGATCATAGCCTAAACAAGCCATAACCGCTAGATCCAGTCTCCCAAAAATCTCAGTTGTTGGATTTCATATATGCATATCCGTACCAGATCATAGCCTAACTAGTCAGAGCCATTAGATCAGTTAAAAGGCCGTTAGATCTGAACCATTGATAAGATCAAACGGATCAGGACCGTTACCCAAGGAATCTCATATACTTACCATGGATCCCGCAACACCAAATCCAAGCCCATGTCTTCTCTCTCTCCTCATCAATAGTGATTCCGGTTACTATTTCTCCATAGTCCCGCCACCAACCACCTCAGGACCACCAAACAAAGGAGCGCCTCCTCTTGCTTGCAAAAACTTGACCAGCAACCATCACCAAAGCCGCTATTATCAGCCTAAAAAAGCCAAAAAACCAAACGGCCACGCTGAAATTACTGCGAAGCCATGGTTGGCCGTGAGGTACATAACCATCAAAAGTGGATAGATGAGCTCGATATGTCCATGGTGGGATGTTCAATGCACCATCTCACTGAAATTACCGCGAAGCCACCAATACCATGAGCAGTTTGTTCAACCAATTCTTCTGTTTCAAAATCTCGTGTTCGATTCATTCATCCGTTTTGACCGATTAATTCCAGATCTTTTGTTTTATGATATGTGACACCCATAAGCGATTCATGTTTTATCTATCCTTTAGAAAATATTGTGTTTAACTGCCCCTTTCATAAACGTTTCAACCAGTTAGTTTTAAAACTGGTATCATTTAAATAAAGCAAAAATTGCAAATACTATTCATTATTATTAATATAATAATTGAGCTTCTGTTATGTTATCTACTCTTCAAAAGAATGTTAAGTATTGTTGATTGTAGAAGATAAAAGGGGAGGTGTGAGGATATATCTGCTTGGAGTGATTCTGGCTTTATTTAATTGTAAAAAAATAAAATTAAAAAATTAAAAAAAATAAATTCGTGAAAAGTAAATTATTTTTTTATATTTGATGGTGTTATAAAAAATAAATTAAAAAATACTTTCTAGTATTTGGTTATATTATGAAAAATAATTTATTAATATTTTATTTTTTTCAAGTTTATTAAAATAATGAAGAACAAATCTTACAAATTAAAAAGTTGAATAATACTAAAATTAAAAATATATATAATTTTAAAAAATAATTTTTCAAGAAACAAACATGACCTATAACAAATGTATTTCTTCAGCTAATAAAAAAATAATTGTAGAAGATTGTATCTTTATTTTAAAAAAATCGTTAATGGATTCTAAGATAAAGATTATTATGTGATCTTTATATGTCTATATTCGTACATTATTATATTATATTTATAATGATTCATTATTTTTTTTTATATATTGTCTTGTTAAGTTATTTTAAGTTTTTAATTCTCATCAAGATTTGTTCACCCTCTCTAGATCTAGGTCTTGGTTCTTTATTGTATTTCAAAAATGTATATAAAATATATATATACTAAGAGAACTTGCATTTAACCATATTTATTAACATAATGAAAAGTTCTGTAAAGTCATTATCATTTCTAGATGAAATTACTTCATCCTTGTTGTTTGTGCTATAAAGAAGAGTGTTTTAGTGAATATCGTTTAACTAGATAAATGATTTGGTAAAACTATAAGAAGATTGGTTGTTCAACCACCACTCTAAAAATTAAATCTACCAAAAAAATTTCATTATATCATGTATAAAATCTATGTACTAGTAGACTTTCAGATAGTTGATCAAGTCATAAAAAATTTGTGAATGAATAGACTTATGTTTTAAGAAAAAATAAAAAGTAAATATTAAGTATTATTGATTTTATAGGTAAATTGGCTATATAAAAATGAATTGCAACCATATAAGATTATTGTTTCATGAAAAGTGTTGTGTTTAACTAGTCAATCCATAAATGGTTTGTTTTTATTAATTGATTTCAAAACTAGTATTTTCTAATATAGTTTATCGATAAGTGCTTTAGTTTTTATTAATTCTTTTTAAAATTCAAAGTTTGGTATACCCATGAAATGTTTATTTTGAAAAAAAAATATGTTCTTTCTTATGGGTTCACTTATTTTTGTAGCTCATTAGCAATAAATCAGTTGAAAACATATTTTCTATATGGTATTTTAATATATGTACTTTTTTTTTATGTAATAAAGTGTTGCATATATATATATATATATAGAGAGAGAGAGAGAGAACAACAACAACAACAATCCCTGAAAAATGGTTAGCCAATGATTATCATACTTTGTAGGTAGTCTATGTCTGGTTCCATCATGTTTGGCATTTTGCCTCGTAATAAAGTGTTTACCTCGTAATAAAGTGTTGCATATATATAAAAATACGGTGAAATCAAGAATTCCATCATTTGTGTCATAATTAAAATATTATTTACTTACATCTATTATTTAATTGTATTTGTTATCGAGTCTTAAAGCCATTATCTTCTTGATGAAAATGTTTTTATGTATGTATTTTATTTTATTTTCTTGTTTATTTATTTTACTTCACTTCTTTTTTATATGCGTTATAACTAAATATTTTTCTTATGATTAATGTGTGCACTGTAGTTTGCCTCAACCAGATGCTGGTAGAGTATAGTTGATTGAGTTCATCTTCTCTCTATGTAACTAATTCCTTATCTAAATTCTGGTAAATCATTTATTAGTTTTATTGGACCGTTAATAATGTGATAATATTTGCAAGTGAACAAAATCATAACAAGTAGTAAAGTTGTTACGAAGCAAAGAGTGTTGAACCCACAATGACTAATTATGCTATTGAGTATTAAAATTTATTAAATTAATTCCTATTTAGAAATCGAATTAAAAATTTATAGAATTGATCATCTAAATTAAACTAAAATGTTTATCAAAAGTAAATTTAAATAAATAGAGAATAAACCTTAAGGTTATAGAGATAATAAAAATAAATCTAAAGCTTTTAATTTCATATAGTTAATCCTACATAATTTATTATTCCTTGTTATGAAATTTCAAATCCTTTTATTGATGATTAAAATATCTTTTAATTATTTAATGTTTTCTCCCTTACAACATTAAAAATATCTTCACCTAATAATTCAACATATCTTTATATAAATTAAATTATTTAAAAATTCATTAAGTTTTTTGAATTTTTCTACTATATCAGTAATTGTTGTAAAGTATCTCTATCTTTCGCTCAATTAATGGTGTCTAATCCTGAAAACTTTCTATCATAAATCATCTCTCATTTTCATTATGATTCAATAGATCAAATAGTATTTGGCTAGAAAAATGTAAGAATTAAGACAAATAATAAACACTTAACATGAAATAAATTGAAAATAAAATAACTTGGAGTTTGAATTGTATAATCAAAAGTAGACTGCATCAAAACCCAAGAAAAATAATTTTAGTTCATATTGAAATAAACCATGCTTTTATTAAAATACAAAAAGGAAAATTAAGTAGAAGAATATATATATATATATATATACTTGGAATAGTTTGACAAAACACTCAATGACAACATCTAGTTTCTTCTGGTTCTCTCTTCCTATCCTTCTCTGGTTTTAGTGGTTAAAAAAAAATCCTTTTTTTTTTTATCAACTCTCATCATGGTCTCTACCTTTAATCTCCTTCTTTTTCTATGGTAAAAAATATCCCTTTATTTCCTTCTTGATTTTCTTTTCAAAACTAGCGTATTATAACTCGTTACTTTGAGCTCTATTTTTGCTATTATAATTATTTTTTTTATAAGAAATTCATTATCATTAAAGTTGAAGAAATTTCTTTTAGCTTTCTTCTCACACCAAGATTTTGGATATATATAGAGAAAGTTATTTCTAATTTACCAAGATATTTTGGTATGAAAATTTGCTATTCTTACAATAAAAACTTTCACTTTTCTCCTTCCTTTCTTTCTTGAAACATGTACACAACCTCTTTAAAGTAAATTTCCTCATTTAATTAGATTCTAAATGGGCTTTCATGAATTTAATTCTACTTATATATAAATAATTAAAAATATTAAAATAGAAATATTCAGTTAATCCTAGGTGGTGACTCCTTTACTTAATTATATAATGTGTGATCATTATTTTTATCTTTTTATTGGGGTGTCTATCATGAACACCACCCTCCTAGGCATTTAAAGGAGTTTTCATAGAGTTAAGAGGTTGTGTTCACTAACAACATCTTTACTTGAAAAAACATCGTCTAGTTTGATACCTAACTCTATGCAAGCATGGTCAAATATATGTAAGCTATTTATTAAAAAATTATTTTTCAGCAATGAGAGGGTGATGATGTTTGATTTGAGGAAAGAACACCAAGGATCTGTAGAGTTTTACTAGAGTACATTGAATGGTTTTCATAAAACAATTCCTAGACATTAAAAAAGATTTTAATAATAAAAAAATTGTTAAAGTTATGTAAGACCTAAATGATCATGACCATAATGGTTGTAATTTTAATGATAACAAAACACTTAGTTTTACTAATATTGTGCTTAGGTGTTGTTATGTTAATAAATATTATTCAAGCACATAATGAGCAGGTTTGTTAATTTAATGGAAATGGATTAATTTAAGCTTTGTGATATTAAATAATGGTCTTAAAAAATTATTTATGCTTGGAGTTTAACTATACAAAATTTATGAAGTAAAGAAGTAAGAAGTAGCTAAATGAAGGTAAAAATTATTTAATAGAGCCTTGAGATTAGTTGACCTATCATTCTTTCTATAAAAATTAGCAAAATAAAAGGAAATTGGTTGAGTAGACACATAATTAGCTAAATTGAGTCCCATAACTAGTCTACATGAATTTTGATAAAATTTAGCATATTTTGGTAAGATTTTATGTAGTAGTTACTTCTGTTTTAAGAAGAATTCTTTCTTAACAAATAGATCTTTAATAAGAAAAAATTATTTCTAATAGTTAATGTTTACTTAGATTAATTAGTCACAATAATTTCTTTTTTTGGTATTGAGTGAAAAGTTTTAATGAATATTTTCAATGGAATGGACATTATCTACAATAACTAATTCCTTTAATGAATTCTCTACAACTTGTTTCTTTCTTGGACAAACTCTCTACAATAACTACTTTTATACAGAGAAAGTCATATATAAAAAAAAGAGTGAAGACCATCTACAATGGCTAAATCATTATAAAGAGGATCCTTTTTAACAAAGAATTTCGTATTTATATGAATATTCGTCAAAGGATAGTTTTTCTTTACACCTATAAATACACTTAGTAAACCATATTTTCCAAGGTGTGTAATAAGTGTGCAAGAGAAGAGTGTGAAGTGTATGCAAGATAAAAAAGCAAAAAATATGAAAAAGATAAAAAAAAACTTGTATAATTTAAACAAAGCTAAACTTGCAAATACTATTCATTTTATTATCTAAGCTTGAGTTATATCATTTACAAGTTATATTATTTACTCTTTGATGAAGTGTTAAGCGTTTTTTTATAAAAGATGAAAAGAGAGATGTATGGTACATTTTAGATAGCGAGCATTTGGTATTATAACAAGTGGTTGTAAAAGATTGTATCTTAATCCTTAAAAAGATTGTTAGTTGATTTCAAGATAAAATTATTGTTTGATCTTTGTATACTTGAACTTTTACTTTATTATCATATGTTTCTATCTTATAACTTTATCATTTTTATATATATTTCCTTATCAAGTTATCTTAAGTTTTTATTTTTCAATAAGTTCTTATCAAGATTTGTCTCTTGGTTCTTTAGTGTATTTAAGACACATATATAAAATATAAGACACAAAGAAAACTTGCATTTAATTATATTTTCTAACTTAATAGGAAACACTAGTCAAATTAAGAACTCCACTATCATTTCTAGAAGAAATTACTTCAAACCCAGTGTTAGAGGTATCAAGAGGAGTCTTTTAGTAAACATCATTTAATTAAATGAATAACTTGATAAAATAATAAAAAGTGTGGTTGTTAAACTAACACTTGTAAGATTGATTTTTTCATTAATTCTTGATTTTTCTATTTTTATATATATTTTCTTATCAAGTTATCTTAAGTTTTTATTTCTCAATAAGTTCTCATCAAGGTTTGTTCACTCCCTCTAAACTAGGCTCTTGGATCTTTAGTGTATTTAACACATATATATAAAATATTAGATACAAACTAACTTGCATTTAATTATATTTGCGAACTTAATGGAAAACACTTGTTAAATTAATAACTTCATCATTATTTTTAGAAGAAATTACTTCAAACATAGTGTTAAAGATACTAAAAGGAGTCTTATAATAAATATCATTTAACTAGGTGAACAACATGATAAAAGAATAAGAAGTGTGGTTGTTAAACTAACACTTTTAAAATTGACTTTTCCATTAATTATTGATTGTATTATGTATAAAGTTATGCATTATTAGACTATCAAGTCATTGAGCTCACATGGGTGAATAAACTCATGTTTCAATGAAAAAACTAATAAGAAAGAGAAGGATCCTTTACTTAACAAATATTAAAATCAATTTAACAACCAAGGACATGGTATTGCTTATGCCCTAGCTAAGATGAGGAAAATGAGTTTGGAATGAAAGTCTATTAAATTGTTGTTAGCAATGACATGTCGTACATGGAAAAGGTAGACAATATTGATATCTTCATCGTATAATCTTTACTGAAGACTCCATATTTTTGCAATTTTAACAATCTCTTGAGCTTTAATACGGAAGCCACCTAGCAATTGTAATGCCCATATTTTCCGGGAACAATAGGACTCGTGTTTTACTACCATCTAGTAGACAAAAATGGTAAAAAAGAAAGATAACGGTGTGCGCTCCATCATGGCTAATTGTGTTATATAGAGAAGACCAACCATAAGTGTCCACTTTATGTGGAGAACACGGTGAATGATTGCTATATTCGCATGAGCTTCATTGATAATGGTTTGTCTTTGAACATCATGCCTCTTACCATTATATGAGTTATATGCTTCGATCAAAGATGAACTATAACATCAATAACTATCAAGGCTTTTGAGAGCACATCTTTTCAAATTCAAGGCCTTGTAATGGTGGATTTCCAAAAAAGACTAATATGATGGTAATACATGTCAAGGGTTAAACAATTTTTTATTTTTATAATTTATTTTAATTTAAATCGAATATAGAAACATTCATTCCATCTTTTATATCATTACCAAAAACAACTTCTTCATCTCTTGTTTCGTCTTATCCCCTCTATCCTAGCTATTTTCATCTCTTCTATCCCGAAACAGTAATCACCTTATAATCTTCCTACAACCATTCACCAACTTCCTAATTAACAGTCTAACATAAAAAAGCAAACCCATTTCTCAGGGAGAGAGGACGTTTACAATACAGAAGTATTCATGAAGCAATATTGTAACGAATGTGCTTTAAAAGCACAGGGATCACAATATCCGGAGAGCTCAACTGAGGCAGATGACCATCCGATGACATGACTTCAACAATTGATTCACCACCAAGATTTTGGTGCAAATATTCAGCGGCAACCACAGGCACTGCCAAGTCCTTCATGCTCTGCAGAATGTGGCAGGGCACTGTGACCATATGCAGGATTGACCTCATGTCACTTTGGAAGATGGTTTGTGCCACGCTAAGGGCAATGTCTGGTCTCATATTGAAGAGGGTGCGGCTGAATTCCTGCACTGCTACAGAATCCATGTCTCCACCCACGGCTAGCGGGGCAAAACCTGAACACCATGCTTTATAATTGTTTTGCATCGCTTCAAATAATTGGTCTAAATCTTCTTGCTCAAATCCTCCATAGTAATCAACATCATTCAAATACCTGATGAGAAGAAAATTGACAGGCCAAAATTTCACAACCGATTTCGTTTTTTTTTTTGCAGTGTGATTGTGGTACAGAAACAGATACCTAATTTCCATAGAGGCAAGTGCTGGCGAAAAGCCCACAAATCCAACCACGAAAAATATAATATAAAATCACCATGAACAACTCCTCTTTCAACTACCCATCATGAACAACTCCTCTTTCAACTACCCAAACTAATAATTTATTAATTTTAAAATTAACTGATACCTAGTAAAATATAAAGAATGAAAAACAAGAGAGCGATCCATAGCAAGTTAGCAACGAAATATTAAAGAAGTAAAACTGGGCAGTGTAATCCATAAATGAACGGATGCAAAACAATCAAAAACCGCTACAATAGCAGGTAAAGTGATTTAACGAAATTACATCTAGGCAGACTACTTTAGATAGAAGCGTCTTTCTTTTTTTGTGATTAAAATTAAAAGTAGTAGCAATTACGAAGAAACAAAAAAAAAAGATCAATGATTAAAAAGTCTTCGAGGAACATACCTTGGAGAAGCAGAAAGCATGACAATTTTTGAGAAGAGATCAGGGCGACTGATAGAGGCAATAGCACCAATAATGCCAGAAACAGAGTGAGCGACAAGAATACAAGACTCAACTTTTAACTCCTCCAAAATGGCAAGCAAATCATAAGCATAACCTTCAAGAGATGAGTACCGATTGAAGTCAAAGTAATCTGGGTTTGTAGTTCCAGCACCCATGTTATCATACAGAATAACTTTGTACTCATCAACGATGTGTGGAATCAAGTGCTTCCATACAGACTGATCCGTCCCAAATCCATGAGCCAAAACTATCACTCGCTCTCCTGACCCCAATATCTTCACGTTATGAGCTTCTTCTACAATACCCATTTTCTTTTTCCTTTTTTCTTCAACTAGAGCTGCTGCTTTCTTTTCACTATTTAATTGGGCTGGCTTGTGTCTGATGGCGTGGAAGTAGAGTGCTCTCTTTCATACATTTAAAGATGGAAGGAGGAGGACAGGAACGAGATGCATGTGAGGATAATTTTATGGTCAGATTATTGGGTTGTTCTAGGGTTGTGGTGCTTTTTTAGTTTTTACATAAAATATTTTTATATTAATAAAATTATTATTTTTTAAATGATTGTAAAAACGTCAGATACGCCACCTTGTGCACTTTATTTGATGTATTCGAAAAATATATTTTATAACAACTTGTTTTTAGATTTAAATTTAAAAAATAAAAACAATTAATATTTTTCTTAACTTGGGATCAATTCCTAGGTGGTGCTGGTGACACGTATTGCATTCCC
>SRLM01000281.1:0-80403 GCA_015708895.1 Populus ilicifolia | reverse complement strand
TTTTTTTTTTTTTTTCAATGTCAAATGGCCACATCCAGTTGCCCAGCAACTCCTAGAGAAAACGTATCTTCTTAATTATTTATTTGGTGATAAATAATTAATCATTTAATAATGGAGACGAGCACTCGAGCAGCTCCCTTCTCCGGCTCTCAGCGTTTTTTTAATTAAAAAAAAGGTATAATTATGTTTTTATCCATAATTAAGTAAATTAATCAAATAATTGAATTAATTAAAAAACCAATATAAAATTAATAAAACAAACGAAATGAGTTATTCAAATAACTTGTATATTTAAGTTTTCTGCAATTAGATTTATTTAATTATTTGTAATGATCCATTATTTTATAGACTTCTCACATGATAAAGTCATGATTTAGCATCATTTTTTTTTGGGTAAAAGAATCCTTCACTCCATCACCTTATGTTATCCAGTTAATTTATTTCATTCTTTTAGGAAATCTTGGCAGCATTTACTTACAATATTAGTCTTTCCTATCATTCTATAGTTTCCGGTATATTCACACGTCTCTTTGATAATTATCATCATAATTAACAACATACTAGGAATCACAATTTATAGTATTACACATCATGTAAACACAACCTTTTGAATTAAGATAATAAAATTGAAAACATGCACACATCATAATTACATAATCATAATTACATAGATACATGAATAATATAAAAAGGATCACCTAAATTTTTTTGCCTAGTTCCACATATAAGGTAAATCAATATTATAACTTCAATAAATTTTTAAGTTATCCAAAATTATCTAATGCATAGCTATTTCATATTACAAAATGGTACAAACAAAATAAATAGGTTCAAGGATGATTGGTTGTGCGACTAGCACCTGTAAGAATTAGTAATTATACAAGATACTATCATTATAGTAATTAATTACATAAAAAATAAAAAACAATGATCATTATTAATTTAATTGATTTTTTACACATTTACATGATTATGAAATATTATGGATCATTACTCATTCATTTATCATGAATTTATTTAATTGTCGACACCTAATAATTTATTATCCTTTTGCACCTATTTCTTAGCCATCAACTTTAGGATGACTAAGCATCCCTTTCAATTATATCCTTAATTATCCTTCTTTTAGTATTCAATATCCCACTTATATTATATTATTAATTACTACAAATCTTATGGTGTCTGAATATCAAGATCATATTATAACCTTAACCATTATTATTACTGTTGCTAAGTATCATATTGATATAACTTTAGTCTTCCATATATCGGTTACTAAGTATCGTGACAACATATTCTTAGTCACTAACATCTCACTAAGTATCATAACAACTTATCCTTAGCCAGTAACATCATGGTCACTAAGTATCATCTCATTATATCATTAGTCATTGACATTTTGGTTGCTAAGTATCATTTCACACATCCTTAGTCATTCATATTTTAGTTACTAAGTATCAATTTAACATATCCTTAATTACTAACATTTCAGTTATTGAATATCATCTCACACATCCTTACTTAATGACATTTCAATTACGAAGTATCATCTTAACACATCCTTAATCACCAACATTTCAGTTACTAAGCATCATCTCAACACATCTATAGTCATCGACATTTTGGTTACTAAGTGTTATCCTTTATTTTTCATCTTACATGTAATATCTTTTAATTCTATAACAAAGATTATGAATTGAACAATATTACATCTATTCAAAATCAATATATTATAGAAAGGATACTTCATAAATTAGTAGGTTATGAGAAAGGAATATTGTAAAAAGAAAACTTGGTAAATTAATAGGTTATGAGAAATCTCAACTGTTTGAAAATTCTAACAAAAAAATGAAAAATCAGTGGGTATTTAAGAAAAAAACAATATGTCTAAGAGCTCATATAACATTAAAAACAATGAATAACAATTTATGGTACTTAAATAGTAGTTGTTCTAGATATATATTAGGAGATAAAGGTTGGTTTAAAAAATTTGATTTCTTGAGTGAAGGATTGATGACCTTTAGAGATAAAAGCACAACTATTATAAAAGGTAAGGGCAGTATTGATATTCATGTCTTACTTACTTTTCATAATGTTTTGTTTGTAAATGGTCTTAAAGCTAACCTATGAAGTATAAGTCAATTTCATAATGAGAATTATAACATGCATTTTTCTAAAAATAAATGCAAAATTTATAACTGTATAGGCAAATACTTCATAAAAATTACCAAAATCTCAAATAACTACTATAGAGTGTCAACCTTGACCACATGTGGTTCTCATAAGGTCACACTAGATGATACTGATAATTTACATCAACACCTTGGTTATATAATTTTAGAGACTTGTCAAATTTTTCTAAAAGAAAAGCAACGGTGGTTTATCGAATCTACAAATAGTTAGGAAGATGGTGCATGAAGCATGTCAAGAAAAACAAACAAACAAAAGTTCAATATAAGAATGCTACTGACATTCTAATCTTAAGATCCATTGAATTATTATATATAGACCAATAGGTCGAACTCAAACTAAAAGTCTAAGTGGAAAGAAGTATATCATAATCATTTTGTTACGATAAAAGTTAGAATCTTTTGATTTTACAAGGAAACTATTTAGAATACTACAAATAAAAAAAATCTTTCCATCTATAAAATTTATAGTGACCATGATAAATCATTTAAAAATAATATTTTCTCATTTATTTGTGATGAATAAGGTACACATCAAGAATTTTTCGCACTTATCACTCAACATAATGGTATAATTGAGAAAAAGAATAGAGTTATACAAGAAATGGCTCTAACTATGCTGAATAGTAGGAAAATTATATTGTGCTTTTGGAAAGAATTGTTAACACTATTATACACATTTTAAACCATGTTGTGTTTAGACTTTGAACAAAACTCACTTCTTATGAGTTGTTGAACAATAAAAAACCCATGATCAAATACTTTAGAATGTTTGAAAGTTCTTATTGTATCTTGAGAGATCAAGAAAACTTACATAAGTTTGATAGCAAAAATGATAAAGGAATTTTTCTTGTATACTCATCACATAGCAAAGCCTATAGAGTCTACAACTTATGAACTTAAATTGTTTTGAAATCAATCAATGTGATTGTTGATGATAATCTAAAGGAATTTTTCAAGAAAGATCCTAATAACATCATTGATATAACTAAATAAACCTCATTAAAATTTAAAAAAAAAAATTATAAGAGAGTTCTCCATATATTTTTAGACAGTCATGAGAGAAAAAAAATGTTTTTCAACGATAAAAACAATCATCCTAAAGAGAACATTATTGGAAAATTAGATGAAGGTATAAGGTTAAGAAAAATAGTTATCAATCAAGTCTTATATATATATATATATATCTTATTTGTTGTAGATTGAACTTAAAAAGGTTGAAAATGCCCTACAAGATGAATGTTAGATCAATATCATGCATAAAGACCTAAATCAATTTATAAAAAAAATGATGTATAAGAACTTGTTTGATGTTTTAATAGTCATAACATAATTGGAACCAAGTGGATCTTTAAGAACAAGTTAGACGAGCATGGAATGGATTGATTTTAATGAAATATTTGCACCAATAGCTCATTTGGAATTTGTTTGCATACTATTTACAATTGCTAATCAATTGAATTTTAATTTGTATTAGATGAAAGTGAAGAGTGCATTCTTGAATAAAATTCTACAAGAAGAAATTTACATAAAACAATCCAAATGTTTCACTAGTCATTTGTTCCCTAATCATATGTGCATGTTAAAGAAAGCTTTTTATGGTCTTGTACAAGTATTATGAGCGTGGTATGAATAGTTAACAAAATATCTATTAGATAATAGTATAAAAAAAGACAAGCTCATAGGACTTTTTTCATAAGAAAACTTCATAGATATTTACTCGTTACTCAAATTTATGTTGATTGCATTGTGTTTGACACTTTCTCATAAGTTTGCTAAAGCAATGAAATTTGAAGTTGAAATGAGTATGATTAGTAAGTTAAACTTCTTCACTGGCATTCAAATTAAGGTGAAAATATAATTTTTAATTCTCAATTTAATTATGTTAGAGACATGGTTAAAAAGTTTAACATATAATGAAATAGTCATAATTGTAAACCTATGAGCATATCAGTTAAAATCAGCTTAGATTCTACAGATAAATATGTTAGTTCTATACTTTATAAAAGCATGATAGAAAGTCAACTTTACATTATTACTAGTAGATCTCACATTTTCTTTAGTTTGAGTGTTTGTACTAGATCCTAATTTAATCATTAAGAGTCACATCTTATAAAAGTTAAGAAAATCTTAAAAATACTTTAGTGCTATAATTGACTATGGTGTCTGGTATTTAAAAAAATCAAACTTGAGTTTAATAGGTTGTTCAAATGTTGACTAGACAAGTAATGTTAATGATAGATAAAACACTATTTCTTTTATATGTTGGTGGCAACTTGACAACATGAATAAGTAATAAATAGAATGAAATCTCATTGTCCACTATAAAAATTGAGTACATTGTAATAGGTAGTTGCAAACCATAACTTTTTTTAGATGAAAAAGATGTTAAAGAATTATGGTTTCTTCTTAGATACTATGACTATTTATTGTGGTACTTTTAGTGCAATTAACATCTCTAAAAATCCTGTGTAATATTTAAGAACCAATCATATAAATATAAGATGACACTTCATTAGAGACTTGATTGAATACAAAATTGTGTTATTAAAAAGCATGAACGTCAAACATCAATTGATGGACTTATTTGTGAAACCTCTAAATGGTCTAAGATTTGAATTTCTTAGGAAAGTTACTGGTGTACGTGACATGTCTTAATTCTTAAAAGAGATAAAATTTGCAAATAAAAATATATATATATATATATGTACAAAGTTTTGTTTGTTTTTTATATGTTTTTCACATAGGTGACATATTGCTAACATTAAAGCAAGAAAGAAAACCTTGTAAATATATCTAATTTAGAACCTTAAATCTTATAAATTTCATTTTACTAGGATCAAGGCAAATCTTAATTGGTATAATCTTTACTTTTGAAATACTATTATTTTAGAATACCAAATAAAGGTATTATCTTAAGAACTATAAGGAATCAAGTGCTTTTACTAATTATTAGCATAAGTAAAATTGTTTTAAATGGAAGTATATGACAATTAAGGGCAGTAATATGCTTTGGATTGACTAAAGCTCATTGAACCTAATATATAAGCTATTAAAACACTCCTCATAATAGATCTTTAAGAAAAAGTCAAGTGTTCATATCATTGTGAAAATAGACAAGCACTTTAGTATGGATCCATTCTACTTTTCAATTCGTTGAAGAAAAAGCCAATTGCTAAATATGAAAATAGACAAGTAATTATATAATGAAAATGATAAAGTTTATCAAATCTTATTTTAGGAGTAAGAGTTTTCTCTATCTAAGCCGTGACATATAGTTTAACTTTCAATGCATGCTTACTATTTATTAGCATATTTCATATCAAAGAGAAAAGATGAAGAAAGAAATTTTAATGCAAAACTATTGTCTTTCTTACTCATATATTTACATCTTGATTTAGTCAACTAAAAAGATATACATTTATGAATGAAGATTAAACAATGAGGTAAGTATCTCCTTTAAAATTATCAATTATTAGTATTTTTAGGCTATAAAATTAGGTTATTTTATGTAGGTTCATATCTTTGCCTAATTATACAATTAAATACTTTGGGTAGAAATACATATGAAAATAATGTGGTCTAATTGATTTATAAAATAAAAGGAGAAATGATTAGTCTAAAGAGTCAATGTTTATCATAATAATGACTTGTCATCTTAAGAGATGCTATATAAATTTATATCACAAAGCTTGATATGAGTGAGAATAAAGGAAAAAAAATTTTCTGAGCTAAATTAATGGTTTTTTTTATCAAAACATGCAATTATCTTTCAGTCTCTATCTTTTTTCTTTTAAGGCACTTATCTTGCAATTTTTCAAGAAAACACTTTCATCTTTACTTGACATCTTCTGATAAATACAAAAGAAATTTCTGAGATAAAACATATGATCATCCTCACTGACTTGCATTTAACAATTCTTAAAAAATGGTAAGGATATCTATCTTGATCTAAAATTTCTTGAGAAAAATTATTAAAAAATGATGTTTCTTTACAATCATTTATGTAGTGGATTCACAAAATACATTTCTTTTCATTTTATTTATGTCATACAATGTTCCTATTGGTGTTGCCACTTACTTTATTGATGTTATACAGAAAGTTACAACTAAGAAGGAAGTAAGTTTGTGTTCTAGTAGGTTGATATCTAGGGTAGCAATCATGGTCAGAGTACCCTTATGTGATACTGACCCAACAATTAGCCATAACTATTTTTAAATTTAAAGTTGTGATTAATAAAAAAAGGTCATATCTTGATGAGTTTACATTCTCTTAGCCCGAAACTCTTTAAACCAGCCCCTCACTTCCTTTTATAATTGAATAATTGCAATAACCATTAAACAAGTTTGACAATTTTACTAGCAAATGAAAATAAAAGATTGATGTTGTTGATAAAATGTTTACAAAAATATAACAAGATATTGTATAGATTAATAACAGACTTGTTCAACTCAGTTTGAATGTCAAACAAGTACATCAGTATGCTATTAGTGAAGATGAGAACTAAGATTGGTGTCAAACCAAGGGGGAGACATAAATGTATGATAGGGATGCAAAGGAAAAGGAGGGAGTAAGTAGATAATTAGCTATCCATTATATATATATATATATATTACTTTTCTAGAATTTTACTGATTTTAACTAGTAATGAATATTGAATATTCTAGTTTGTAATAACTATGATATTATTTTTTGTAGCATATAGATCTTTATGCTGAATACTCAATGCACTTTGAACTTGATGCATGTAGTGGCATAACATTATGACATGACTAAAAGATTGATTTCTTCTTCTGAGTATAGAAGTGTCAAAATAATAAATAACTCGGCAAGATCGAGGTCGAATCTCAAGGAGTTTAATTGTATAAATTATAAATAACAACAATTCAACAACAACAACAACAACAACAATAATATAAGTAGTAGTAGTAGTAGTAGTAGTAGTAGTACTAATAATAATAATAATAATAATAATAATAATAATAATAATAATAATAATATTAATAATAATTATAATAGAAGAAGAATAAGTTGATGAGAACTTTGATATAGAAGATCAATGTGAGGATTAAATAATGATAACAATAAATGTCAATGTTAGAGGATTCACTAATGGTATTTCAAACAAGTATAGTATAAAATCTTTTTATTACTCAAATGGAAACCATACACAAAGAAGGTTCCAATCGGATTATAAATTGTTAACATGATTACATTAATTATCTTATTTGAATAATTCTAATATTTATAAATATTGTCAGGTATTCATGATTATAACTTATATTAATAACAAATCAAGTTTTTTTTATAGCATAAGTTTCGATTATATCATACGGTTGATTGTGAAAGTGCAAAGTATTTGTTGTACTAAGTGTTATACAACACAAATTTAGACTTACCATTTAATAAGTAAAGTATTAAAAGTGAACAAGATAACACATAAAAAATATATTATTATCAAACATTAAAATTCATATTGAGTTTACGCTATACTTATTCTTACAGCTTTTTCACTTGGACATAATAAACTTAACTAAATATAATAAAAAAAACATAAATAAACAAGATAAAAATATAAAGAAGATAAAAGTTAACTAAGTAAAGGAAAAGAAATGAGAAGCATAAATAAGAGATTAATATAAGTAAAACTTACGCATTACAATAAAAAGAGAGCAAAAACATGATCTTGATTTGAAAACCAAGATGCCCAAATGCATGGCAAATGCCTCCTTTTATGGCCAAAATTTAAAACTATTGATTTGATGAATAATTGTTGAGTGGGTGACCACATCTTGACTTGAAGACAATTATTATCTTCTTATTTGAATAATATGTCATTAATAACATCAGAATTTGAACCAACCTTCCCCATAAAAGTTCTAGAAAATTATCTTAACTTTCAAAGAAAAAAAAATTAAGGTTATTTGTATATCTTAAACTCGAAATATAGGTTGAACACTGAATAGTATCTAGGCTGCAAGACAGATTTGGATTTTTACATTATTGCTTAGATTTAAATTTCCAAATAGCAGAATTGAGTCTCTTTTTCCCAATCAAAGTTTTAGGCCTCCATTTTAACTTTTCATCCATATAAAGTAGATCTAAATTTAAAATCTACAGCTCTAGATATGACCCAATTACCAAATAGTGTTCTAGTTTGGACTACACCAGCATTTCTTTTCTAAGCTTCATCCTCTCTTTGTCCTTTCAATTTCAGTACTTCAACTCATCAATCAATCCTTTTATTTATGTGATAGGCCTATATTTAAGATTAACATTAATCATAAAGTAAAGGTATCTTATGTATTATACTTACTATTATAAAACATGTTTTAGTTAAAGAGTTTTTGATACTTCAAGTACAAAATGATGACATAAAACTTTAGTAAAAATGTATTTTTAAGTATTAATTATATTATCTAATGTATGATAATTTTTGAATATATTATGAGTTGTTATGATGCAATATGTTGTATAAAGTATTATTTGAATATGTTATGATCTATTTGCTTGAAATATGTTAAGAATTGTTAACATGTTATTACATAACTATTATTATTTATTTTAATGTTACATAGCACTATTTCAATTATACTTACTGATTAGTACTTAAAAATAAATTTTTATCAAGGTTTTATATTATCATTTTGCACTTGAAGTATCAATAACTCTTTAATTAAAGTATATTTTATAATAACATATCTCACAATATAAGATACCTTTAATTTATGATAAATATTTATTTTAAATGTAGATCTATCACATAAATAAAAGGATTGATTGCTGAATTTAGGAACTGAAATTGAAAGGACAAAGAGATGGCCAAACTTAGAAAAGAGATGTCGGTGCAGTTCAAATCAGAACAGTGTTCAGTAATTAAGTTATGTCTAAAGCTATAGATCTCGAATTTAGGTCTACTTTATATAGATGGAAAGGTAAGACATAGATCTACAACTTTTATAGGAGCCTAAGACTTACAAAGATCATTTTCAAGTCCAAATTATAGTAACAACAAAGAAGTCTGAATCTGTCCTCCAGCCCAAGCACTGTTCAGTATTTGGCTCATATCTAGAGTTCTAGAAGTCCAAATAACCTTAATTTATTACACAAGAAAGTTGAGATAATTTCCTATAACTTTTATGTTTTCAAGTGGTTCCAATGTTGACGTTATCAATACCATTTTGAGTAGACTAGAGAAGATACGAATTGTCACTAAGTCAAGAATTAGCCACCCACTCATCAATTAGTCATCAAATTAATAGTTTCTAATTTTAACATATAGAAGGAGGCATTTGCCATGCATTTAGGTATTTTGGTCTCGAGATGAAGATCATGTTCTTTCTTTTTCTCTTTGTATTTTTGTAATGTTTAAGTTTTGCTTTCATTAATATCAAGTTTATGCCTTTTAATTCCTTTCCTTACTTAGTTAACTTTTATCTTATTTATATTCTTATTTTGTTTATTTATTTGTTCTTTCTTTCATTATATTTAGCTAAGTTTATTATGTCAAGGTAAAAAGGTTACACTAATGGTGTAAGAATAAGTACAGTGTAAACTTAATATAGACTTTAATGTTTGATACTAACATGTTTTGTATTTATTATTTTATTCACTCTTTAATACTTTACTTGTTAAATGACTAATCTAGATTTATGTTGTATAACACTTAATACAATAAATGCCTGACACTTTCATAACTCATACTGTATGGTATAACCGACACCTGAGATATGAATGAAACTTGATTTGTTGTTAACATAAGTTATAATCATGAATGCCTGACGAGATTTACAAGTATTAGTATTAATCGAATAAGATAACTAATGTGATCATGTTAACAATTTATAATCTGATTGAAACCTCCTTTGTGTGTGGTTTTCAATTGAATAATAAAAGTTTATACTATATATGTTTGACATATCATTAGTGAAACCTCTAACCTTGACATTTGTTATTATCATTATTTAATCTTTACATTAATATTTCATCTCAAAGTTCTCATCATCTTCTTCTTCTTTTCCTTTTTCTTTATTGTTGTTGTTGTTGTTGTTGTATTGTTATCATTTATAATTTATATAATTAACTTTCCTGTGGTTCGACTCTAGTCTTGCCGGGTTATTTATTACTTCGACACTCCTACACTTGGGAGAAGACATCAATCTTCTAGTCATGTCACTTATAGGTATACTTTAATGAAGTATATGTCAAACTACTTGAATTTCTTGCGTACTAATTCATCCTTACTATATTTTGTCAGAAATTAACCAAATAGAAAGACAGTAAATGTCAAAATGATTGACTTTGATTAATGAAGGATTATTTGTATTGATAAAGATGAATTTTTTTAGATTGTTACTTTATCCAAATTAGATAATGAATTAGTTAAGTTTATCTTATAAGATATAATGTGTTTATTTATCTAATTATCTAGTATGTTTGAATAAATTATATAGGAAGTTCATAATAGTGTTTTAAAAAAAAAGTAAATACAAGTTATTCAAATATAATTATTAGAGAAATGTTTACGTAAAGTATATTAGTAGTCTATTAATAACATATTAGACTAAGAAGCTTCAATATAATATTCATCAAAGGTTCTTATTCTTATTAGATGGGTGTGTTTATAAAGAAGAACAATCAAAAGCATTTGGTGGGAGTAGAACTGGTAGTGGAGTAAGAGTACTCAACTAGCTAACAAGTTACATAAAGTTTCATAACATATATTTTTGACACATGGGTGGAGTGTAAAAAAAATTCTTAAGGAGAATTTTTCATTAAAGAGTTTGAGAACTTGCATGCTTTTATGAAAAGTTATTATGTTAATTGTTAGCAACTAGATGTTTTAATTAAGATGACAACAATTTAAAGATTGTTAGGTATTTTGGCAAGCTAATAATAGAGAATAAAATAAAGTTTTTGTCTTAACAAGTTAGGTAGTATAGATACAAAATATTTGTAGTTGAAAACACTCCTCTCGTATCTTCTAAAATAGTACAAGTTATTTATCTTGAGTCTGACAGACCTAAAGAGTTTTTTTTATTATCTTATGAATAGTTCTTTAAAATGTTTTTTCTTTATAACCAAATAAATTATTTATTTATATTTATTCGGTTACTAATTAGTATTTGCAAAGTGTTAGTAGATTACTTATTAATATATATGACATAGAAATAGGATTGTCACTTTGTTGCCATAAATGTTTTCACGTACAATAAGAACTCCTAAAATGATATGGAATTTATTGCCAAAACAATCCTAATTACCACCACCTACATTGTCCTTGTAAAAAAAGAATTGTTTCTAAATATAAAGTGCACAAATCGTAAGGAAACAACTAGTAAAACCTATACAATAACTTCTATATTATATCATGATTCCTTATTAATCTCCAATTGACTTGAAATTTTAAACAGATATTAAACAAGACCTTTGAAACTTTTAAATAAAATTTTAGCTTAATCTAACAATCAAATTAAAAGTTATGCTTGTTAACGTAAAATTACATATTAAAAAACATTAAGCCAAAAACTAAATATTATTGTCCAACCCTTGCATAGATCATATCATTTCCCCTATCTGCAGAAGAATTCATCCTTGAATAACTAATATGAACAATGGTAAGATCTAAAGCAATAATAGCACCTATTTCATTAGCTTTTTGTTCAAGTTTTCAAAGCTTTATTTTGCCAATTTTTTCTCAAATAAAACTGTATGAATATAGTTACTTATCTCTCTCATTTTGCATTCTTCATTGCTGATCTAAAGCTTCTCAATCATTAAATAATTTTGTTTTTTTTTAATTTCTGCAAATAACATTGTAATTTTCTTATTCTCCTTTACTAAGCTCATAAATGTCTTTTTTACCATTAACATTTAGAGCTTGAGACCATAGTATATCTTACTTCCTAGCATTAGAAAACCTTTAGGAATATCCATTTTGTAATTTAGCATATTTTTTATTTTCATGTTCAAACCACTTATCAAATCTCATACTTATCCTTTCAAGTTGCTATTGCATGGCTTGTAACAAAACATTTCCTAGTTTATTATTGTTGTTTTTGGTTGAAATAATTATTCTTGTGTTAGTTTGGTGACACGACAAAGAGATTGATGTCTTCTCCCAAGTGTAGGAGTGTCGAAGTAATAAATAACCCGGCAAGACCGGGGTCGAACCACAAGGAGGTTATTGTACAAATTATAAATATCAACAATACAACAACAACAATAATAACAATAACAACAATAATAGTAATAACAACAACAACAATAATAGTAATAACAACAACAACAACAACAACAACAACAAGAATAATAATAATAATAATAAAGAAAGAGAAGAAGATGATGATAATAACAAATGTCAAGGTTAGAGGTTCCACTAATGGTATGTCAAACAAGTATAGTATAAACTCTTATTGTTCAATTGGAAACCACACATAAAGGAGGTTCCAATCAGATTATAGATTGTTAACATGATTACATTAGTCATCTTATTCAATTAATGCTAATACTTGTAAATTTCGTCAAGCATTCATGATTATAACTTATGTTAACAACAAATCAAGTTCCTTTCATAGCTCAGGTGTCGGTTATACCATACAGTATGGGCTATGAAAGTGCCAAGCATTTGTTGTACCAATTGTTATACAACATAAATCAAGATTAATCATTTAACAAGCAAAGTATTAAAGAGTGAACAAGATAACAAATATAAAACATGTTAGTATTAAACATTAAAGTCCATATTAAGTTTATACCATACTTATTCTTACACCATTAGTGTAACCTTTTCACCTTGACATAATTAACTTAGCTAGACATAATGAAAGAAAGAAAAATAGATAAACAAAATAAGAACATAAAAGTTAACTAAGGAAAGGAAAGGAAATGAAAGGCATAAACTTGATATTAATGAAAACAAAGCATAAAGAATACAAAGAGAGAAAACAAGAGCATGATCTTGATCTGGACACCAAGATGCCTAAATGCATGGCAAATGCCTCCTTTTATAGGCCAAAATTGGGAACTATTGATTTGATGACTAATTGATGAGTAGATGGTCAACCCTTGACTTGGTGACAATCCTTATCTTCTCTTGTCTGCCCAAAACGTCATTGATGATGTAAAAATTAGAGCCACTTAAAAACATAAAAGTTCTAGGCAATTGTCTCAGCTTTCTTGTGTAAAAAATTCAGCTCATTTTGACTTTTAGAACTTCAGATATGGCCAAAATACTGAACAGTGCTCGGGCTGGAGGACAGATTCGGGCTTCTTTATTGTTACAACAATTTGGACTTAAAAATGGCTTTTTTAGATCTTGGGCTCCATAGGAAAGTTGTAGGCCTATGTCTTACCTTTCCATCCATATAAAGTAGACCTAAATTTGAGATCTATAGCTCCAGATATAACCCAATTACCGAACAGTGTTCCAGTTTGGATTGCACCGACATCTCTTTTCTAAGTTTGATCATCTCTTTGCCTTTGCAATTGAAGTTTTTAAAGTCATCAATCAATCCTTTCATTTATGTGATAGGCCTGCATTTAAAATGGACATTTACCACAAATTAAAGGTATCTTATATTATTAGATAGATTATTATAAAACATACTTTAGTTAAGGAGTTATTGATACTTCAAATGCAAAATAATGATATAAAACCATGATAAAAATGTACTTTTGAGTACTAATCATTTGGGTTTATTGTAGTCTTCGTTTCAAAGTAAAGCTTTCAAATAATGTTATATCGATCTATTTTTAAGTTTCCGTGTTATTTTCATTGTTTCTTAAATCTGATATATGGCAAGTAGTATTAAAAAAATTCTTTGATTTTGTTATTTTCAAGATTAAAACTATATAAAAAAAGAAAAAGAAAAAGAGATCAAATTACAAGTGTTATAAATTCTATCGCATATTGAAATCATCAAAAGATTGAAATTGAAAACCAAGAGATATACATCTACAATATGATAGTCTTTGGGTTTTTGATTTTTTAATGTGGAACCTTAATTTTGGGTTTATTTGGATATACTTAGGTTTGGGTAATTCTAAAGTAATAAAATAAATCATATTGCGTTAGTTTATGTCAACATAATTTTTTTGGTTTCCCACAATCATATTTGGTCATATTAGTATTATAAAGATAGTTCTAGGTTAATTGAGTCATATTACATTATTTTTCTTTATTATGTATTTGTTTTCATGTCTTCGTATGATATTCGTATCTGATTAGTAATTTTTAGCATTTTCATATTCGTAATCCATGTTCTTTGTAGTTTTTGGTTATTTTCTTGCTTATTTAATATAAAATACTAAGACTTTAGTTATTACGTTGTTTTTATTTGGTTACTTGAGACTAGTTCCTTAAAAGAACTAAAAAAATAAGTATAAGAGATAAAAAAAAAATGAAAGGGTGAGCGTGTTATCTTGAAAAGCTAAATTTAAGTAAAACATAATGCAATGATATCTTATTAAGTGTGAAAATATGAGGGAGGTGAGAATATATTTTCTTGCTACTAACATGATTTTCATATTTCAGTTATGTTAACTAAAGGTGATATATCCCCATTAAAAAAGAGGGAAAATCAAGCTTTTATATTATGAGCCATACAACAATAACTTGAAAGGATGAATAAGAGATGAATTGATTATCTAGAACTAAAAATTTTGTGTGAAAGTTTGCTCTTACTTTTCATTTCTCATGGAAAGTTTATTCTAGAACTTATCAAAGATTAACTTTTTCTGTGATATTCATCCTTATACCTAAGGTTCTTGGCTCATTATAATCAATAGATAATGGTTTTATATTCATCCTTATACCTAAGGTTCTTGACTCATTATAATCAATAGATAATGGTTTTATTCTTATACTTTTAGTTCTTAGTTTGTTATAATCAATTGATGAGAGTTTTTAATCTAATAACTATAATTTTTTGGTTTAAATAATCACTATGTCGAGTTCTTTTCAACATGATTTTAGTTTTATTAAGTTGTTTATTTCTTATATGTGGATTTAAGAGTTCATACCTGCTAGATTCGCATTAAATTTGGTTTTAACCCTTTTAGTGGCATAGGGTTTCTTAAGGTACATGAACGTGGAATGTGCAGAATCCTTTTTTGTATATTCATTTTTCAATATATATATAAGATACTGATAAGTCCCAAATGCAAAATATAAAGTGCTAATAAAATTTATTTTCTTTTTGGGTGAGAAATTTACCACAAGTTGAATGCAAATACTTGAATTTCTTAACAAAAGCATTGGCTGCTTAAATAAGCAAGCCTCGTACAACAAATAAACAAACCAAATTATAACAAAAACTAGCATAATCAAAAGGGACTTTGACACGACGAAAAGATTGATGTCTTCTCCCAAGTGCAGGAGTGTCGAAGTAATAAATAACCCAGCAAGACCGGGGTCGAATCACAAGGAAGTTATTGTACAAATTATAAATAACAATAATAGTAATAACAACAACAACAACAACAACAACAACAACAATAATAATAATAATAATAATAATAATAATAATAGTAGTAGTAATAATAATAATAATAATAAAGAATAAGAAGATGATGAGAACTTGGAGATAAAATATTAATGTAAGGATTAAACAGTGATAATAACAAATGTCAAGGCTAGAGATTCCACTAATGGTATGTCAAACAAGTATAGTATAAATTCTTATTGTTCAATTGGAAACCACACATAAAGGAGGTTCCAATTAGATTATAGATTGTTAACATGATTACATTAGTCATCTTATTCAATTAATGCTAATACTTGTAAATTTCATCAAGTATTCATGATTATAACTTATATTAACAACAAATTAAGTTCCTTTCATAGTTCAGGTGTTGGTTATACCATACAGTATGAGCTATGAAAGTGCCAAGCATTTGTTGTACCAATTGTTATACAACATAAATCAAGATTAGTCATTTAACAAGCAAAGTATTAAAGAGTGAACAAGATAACAAATATAAAACATGTTAGTATTAAACATTAAAGTCCATATTAAGTTTATACCATACTTATTCTTACACCATTAGTGTAACCTTTTCACCTTGACATAATTAACTTAGCTAGACATAATGAAAGAAAGAAAAATAGATAAACAAAATAAGAATATAAATAAGATAAGAGTTAACAAAGCAAAGGAAAGGAAATGAAAGACATAAACTTGATATTAATAAAAGCAAAGCATAAACATTACAAAAAATACAAAGAGAGAAAACAAGAGCATGATCTTGATCTGGAAACCAAGATGCCTAAATGCAAGGCAAATGCCTCCTTTTATAGGCCAAAATTGAGAACTATTGATTTGATGACTAATTGATGAGTAGATGACCAACCCTTGACTTGGTGACAATCCTTATCTTCTCTTGTCTGCCCAAACAGTTATTGATGACGTCAAAATTAGAGCCACTTGAAACATGAAAGTTCTAGGAAATTGTCTTAGCTTTCTTGTGTAAAAAATTCAGCTCATTTCAACTTTTAGAACTCCAATTATGGCCAAAATACTGAACAATGCTTGGGCTGGAGGACAAATTCGGGCTTCTTTGTTGTTGCAACAATTTGGATTTGAAAATAGCCTTTTTAGATCTTAGGCTCCATATGAAAGTTGTGGGCCTATGTCTTACCTTTCCATCCATATAAAGTAGACCTAAATCTGAGATCTATAGCTCTAGATATGACCCAATTACCGAACAGTGTTCTAGTTTGGATTGCACCGACATCTCTTTTCTAAGTTTGATCATCTCTTTGCCTTTGCAATTGATGTTCTTAAAGTCATCAATCAATCCTTTCATTTATGTGATAGGCCTGCATTTAAAATGGATATTTACCACAAATTAAAGGTATCTTATATTATTAGATAGATTATTATAAAACATACTTTACTTAAGGAGTTATTGATACTTCAAGTGCAAAATGATGATATAAAACCATGATAAAAATGCAGTTTTGAGTACTAATCAGACTTAACCCATGTAAAACAGAGAATTAACAAGGTGTAAAACAGAACGATCATAACAGAAATAAAATGACATCAAACTTATAATTTCAGATGTGTTAAACTTTCAACGATTAAAGACCATTTCCTGATGCACTTTTACACATTAACCTTCATGACCTAGTCCATTCTTTTTCCACGTTGCATGTATGTATGATCATGCAATGGTTTCACAAGTTACTTGCTTATCTTAAATATTTAGGATTTGTTTTAGGTATTTTTCATATCAATTTGACCTAACACATGTATTTTTTCATCACATATTATCTTGGAATAAAATTCAATTAAATATTAAAGAGAAAAAAAAGTTTAAAGGTGAATGATTATCTAAAAACTCAATGAGAAGGTGATTAATTTTAATACATTAAATACATTAAATTAACAAATAAGAAGATGGGGAAATAAATTTAACTAAATGAAAAAAAATTTAAAATTGTTCTAATTCAACTTAAGATTAGATGGCATGATAGTCGTCGATTGTCTTTAATTCCCATCCTGCCTATTATAGGGTTTTCAATACGATTAGACGTTAATCCTGGTGTTAAAAAATAACCTTAACAAAGGAGAAAAACAGATTATAGACGACAAATTCAAGTCGAAAACAAAAACTACGTGATGATGAGTTTTTCAACTGTTCAGGGGTTGAAAGGAAGACAGAACGTCACAAGGAGGTGGGGGATTAAAAAGAGAGTCAATTTTCTTGTCTACAATCATCACATTAGCAAGGCCACCGTTTTAGCGAAATTGTCAAATGCATGACCAACGTGTCATTTAAGAGAGCTGATGGGTCTAATTGTTTTGATGATTTTTTTTTTTACTTATTCTCTATGTATATATATATATATATAAATGTAGGAAGAGATGCACGTATATGCTTGTGAATTATTTCATATAATTGTCTGTTCTCGTGGTTTTGCATTTGTTTATTTTTTTTATACATCTGAACACCTAATTTTACTAATTGTATATATTCTACAACGACTGATTTTTAGTATCATAGAATTCTTTTGACACTAAAAGCTTTTTTTAAAGAATAAACTAAGAAATTAATTTGATTTTTAATTAAATAGTAATGCTAATTTATTTCATGTGACAGCACCAAAATCATAAGCGTTAGAAAGAATAATAAATCCTCGTAACATATTAAAAAGCTTAAGATTTAATATAATTGAATTTATCATTTCATAGAAAAAATTATGGAACTAGTACATGATGGCCATTGCATAAGGCCTATTTGGGTTCCTATCAGATTGTTTAGGGTAATATGTTTATTTTTTTAGAAGTAAATAAAAAAATTAAAATATCTTAGATGCAATTTAAAAAAAAAATAGTCAAGGGCACTTTTATTTTTTTATGTGTTTTTTTTAATAATTAGGTTAGGTAAGGAGTAATTTGATTTTTAAATAAATATAAAATATATTATAAAAATAAAAGTTGTTGGTACGTATAATACACTAGCCTAACCAACATGTAAAAAAGATATATATACCTTTCAAATAGCATATACGACACCTCTCAATGATAAAAAAAACATAGCTTCATCCATGTTATGAAATCACCACGTTATTCTTTTTTTATTGGAATAATTGTTGGGTTGATAGACCAACGCTAATAACCTTTTTTTTCTTTATTTTTTTGTTAAATTGTTTTGCCTCCTCATCTTGGAGACCGTGTTACCTATTAAATTTTTTTAGAATTGTCCTCTAATTTATGAGAATGTCAACTTAGATTGGCTCTCATTCCTCTAATTCTTAATTTTTTTTTACTAACTCTTTCGTGAAATTCTAAATTTTTTTCAATTACATTTTTTAATTCTAACTATGATATTTTATATTGTTTAATTTAGTCTTTATTTTTTATTAGTTTTTTTTTCTATTGTTAAATTGATTGTTCTTTTCAATTGAACTCTTCAATATTTTTTTATTTTTCATTTCAATTATTATCTTTATTATTTTGATTTGTTTTCTTTTTGTTCAATTAATTTTTCTTTTCAATTCACCATTCAATCAACAATAAAATATATTTTGTATTTTATTTTTATCCCTATTCTTTCAATTGTCATTTTTTGTCATTTCATTTTTGTCCCTATCTTTTTATGTAATTGATATTATTCTTCTAAATTAATCATTCATCATTTAATTTCTTAAAAATTGAATTTTATGGTTTTTTTAGATAAGATACTATCGGTCTAATATCTCGGGTTAAGGGTTTGAAATGTTAATGCAGGTCGACATTATTTTTTACTTATTTTCTTTTCAATTTTATGATTTTTAAATTTTTTTTTATTATATAATCTTATTTTTATGAAATAAGCCATAGATTTAGTAGGTTAACTCGAGTTAAAGGTTTATCATACTAAATTGAGCCCTTTTTTTTACTCAGTTTTATCATTTTGTATTTGATGAGCTGAAAATTGAGTACTTCTTTTGTTTTTTTCTATAAATTTTTTTCTAGATTATTATTATTATTATTATTATTAATTTGATCAATTTTTTTGTCATTATCAATATTTTTTAATCATTTAATTAAAATAAACTAACTTATTCAACTCGGTTGGATGTATAACTTAAGTTGTATATTTATTTCCTTCTGTGAAATGGGTTTGCGCAAGCTTAACATCATTCTTAATTAAAAAAAAAACTCCATAACGTAGTTCGGGGACAGAATAGTATTGAAAACAATTCATGTAAAAATAAAACACACGATTTTACTTATTATATATATTTTATGATATCCAATTTTTATTATAAAAGATTTATTTAATAAATATATTGACATAATAAAAAAATAATTTGATTTTTAATGAAATATTTCTACTTATCTTTCTAACATTAACATTGTCAGCTAAGAAACCTTTCATATTTGATTTTTAATAATGTATCATTATCAATTTCAAAAACAAAACCTAACATGTGGCAGCACCAAAATCAAGAAAAACAATTCCTATATGCAGTAAAAAAAAAAGATAAATCTCTTAAACTTATATATATAATAAACTCTTCTATAAATTAATATTCTTAGAGCCGTGAAATTTTTTGAATAATTAAGATATTATTCAATCAATAAATTATTAATTGATACATTAATTAATAAAAGATAATTTATTAAGGTATTGCTTATTTTGTTTTTCAAAATGTTGAACTCAATGCTTGTATTGTGTGTTGTAATTATATGAACATTATTTAATTATTGCATTATAAATTATTATTATTTTATGTAGATAAAATCACAATAAATATGCTACGATTTAGTTATGTTTTCACTTTACCTCTATTATTTAAAAAATTATAGAAAACATCTTAAACTTTATAAGTTTATAACACTTTATATAATACTAAATAAAATCAAAAATATATTTTGAATTATTTACTAGTTTGGAGATAACAAAATTTTCATTCAAAACAATTATCCCTCCCTTTGCTAATATTGTTATGGCTTTAAGAACATTGGGTGCATCAAAGGAGGAGGATGAAACTTGTTTCCTGGAACATGATAATTGCAGGCCGGGTCCACTGTTGCTTGTAGTGGAAAATGAGGTCACCGCTGAGGTGGAACAAACAGGGGTCCTGTGCAGGGAGGTTGAGGCTGAAACCAATGCAGGAAGTGGATTTTGATTTGTTTGAATAGCATCCGGATTTGAATTAATTTACGGTTTAGGAATTGTGTTTTCGGAGAGGAGAAGAAATAAATTAGATTTTGGTTTTTTTTTTCTTATAAATAGTATATTTTTATTGTTTATGTTATATTATATTATATATTCTTTTCATCTAAATTTAATAATTAAATTTGAAATTGTAATTTCCAACTCTTTCAGGTTGTGTATAGATAAATTCAACCTATTTAGGTTATTTGTTATTTCTTATTCTTGTTGGTCAATTATACTTATAATTTATAACTTGCTACAAAGAATATGTATAAAATTGGAGTTCATGTTTTTATCTATTGTTATACCCGGTCTGGGTATTCTAAGTCGAAATATAGATATTTATCTTTAATTGTTGATTAATGAGTTAACAGAGTTATGGTCCTCCGTAGCTTTGACTTATGATATTATGATATATTAAGGAGATAAATTTTATTACGAGGACGACTTTGATATAGACTATTAATAATTTTCCAGCTTATGGAATGGTTTTTAGTTAGAGCACAGATGGAAAATTAACATGTTCATAATGCATGGAAAACAACAAGACATTCATCTTAATAAATAAAGGTAAAGTTTTTATTTATTTATTTATTATCATCATCATTTCTTGCCACCAAATCACAGGTACAAAAATAACAGAAAGAATTTCTTTGTTGGTGGAGTTGAAAATGATGTTGCACCCCTAAGTCTTTCTGGTGAAGAATTAAATGATATTGTATCAGAGTATGATGACATTGTATTTGACCTTCAATTAAATAAGCAAAAGTTTTTTAGTTTTGGTTTGACCTATAATTGAGTAAAGCGATGTATCTTTTGAGAGCTTTCTTATTAAAAGACCAATCTTTTTCATCATAACCTTGATATCATGCATATAGAAAAAAAGTGTTAGAGAACATTTTTAACACCAATATATATGAAGGGAAAGACAAAGAAAAACATCAAGGCTAGATTAGATATAGCTTTGTTCTATAACTATAAAAATATAAAGTTGGTTTATGATGAGTCATGGGTTGTAAAATCAAAAGCAAGCTTCGTATTAGAGAAAAACACACAACCACTAGTCTATAAATAACTTAAGATTCTGTGTTTTCACGATGGACATGCCTTAAACATATCAAGGTTGTTTAATATGAAGGAATGCAGATTATATAGAATGAAAAGTCATAACTATCACATGTTTATGCAAACACATTCCATTAGCTTATTATGATTGTTGCCAAAAGAGATATGGGATGCATTCATGGAGATTAATCATTTTTTAAAAAATATATACTCCAACAAGTTGAATGTTAATTATATTGAGAGACTTGAAATAAATATCATTAAGACATTATGCAAACTTGAGTTGATATTCTCTTTATCATTTTTTAACTCAATGGAGCATCTCCCCATTCATTTACTATTCAGGGTAAAAGTTGGAGGACTAGTCTAGTATAGATAGATGTATCCATTCGAACAGTTAGATATTACAGTTGCAATGAATTCATATATAAAAGTATTTTTTTTTGTTTTTCTTAATTGAAAATATATGATTAATTCAATGCAAGAACTTGTTTAATTTTAAGAAAAAAAGTTAAGAACAAGGTGCATGTTGAGGCTTTGATATGTGAGGCCTATATTGTTGAGGAGATCTCAACATTTATCTTGTATTATTTTAAACCTCGTTTAAGAACGAAAATCAATTACGTTCCACGACATGATGATGATGGTGAAGTGTCTTTTAGTGGATACTTGTCAATATTCTCCAATCCTAGATGATCTACATCTAAAAATATCATAAGAAAAATATTTGTCAAAAATAATGTTTAGACAAGCACACAATTATATTTTATTTAATTATGATGAGTTTAAACCTTTTATTCAGTAAGTATATGTACTCCTAATTAAACTTTGTTAAGAATGTACTATTTATATATTGTAATAAAGTATATGTACTCCTAATTAAACTTTGTTAAGAATGTACTATTTATATATTGTAATATCATAAACTCATATAATTTGGAACAATCTTGTAGGCAATTTGATAATATTTACTATCCAATAACTTATAGCTAATTCAATCTCAAATATTTCAATTACAAAATAACAATTTGTAACGTGGTTTAGAACACATGTAAATACTATCATAAACTCTTTATCTCTTGCAAAGATATTACTATTTATCCCTATAAAATTTTCATTTATTATTTATTGTTGTACATTATATATAAGGTTTATCAAATAAGAATGAGTGTTGCCATGTCATTGTCTTCACTAAACTTGGTTCTTAAGAGAAAAGTTAAGTACTATAAAGGGTATTTTGTCAATGGATGTGTTCTATACTGAAGAATACAGGCATGGAAGAAAAACATATAACAATGTTGTTTATGTTAAGGGATCAACTTGTAGTTAGTTAAAAGTTGACTACTATAGTGGATTAGAAAAGATCGTCAAACTGCAATATCATAACGAGCATAATAGAGTGTTCTTATTCAAATGTTTTTGGTATGACACCACTAATAAAGGAATTAGAGTTGATTCTCACTATGGTTTAGTCAAAATCAACTCGAAAGCAAGACTCCGCAACGTAAACAATATCTTTATTTTTGTAAAGCAATGTCATTAAGTTTATTATATATACACCCCTTCCTTTAGAAATGATCGATCAAGAGTTGATTGGTTATCAATTTTAAAAAGAAAACCCAATAGTTGTGTTGAGGTTGTTCATGATGAGAAAGAAGATACAAGTACGCGAGATGAAGTCTTTCAAGTTAGCGAGTTGGTTGAACAATATTAAGTTGCTCCTTAAATTGACTTGAAATTTTTTTTTTCAAATTTTCATGTTTTTAATAAGGTTCTTGTTGATGTTGATGCCGATACCAAAGAGTTGAATATTGTTTTGAGCTCTAGCGGATAAGCAAATATAGATGACGATGATGATAATATCCATATTGAATATTGCAATGGAGTTGATGACTATTCAATTGATGATGATGAAGAAGAAAATTCTAACTAACTATCATAATCAAGAAAAGTGTAAAGTATTTTTTTTTTGTAATGTAATATATATTATGGATGATATTTTGTAACATGAAATATTTATTTTACAAGTGTTAACTGTTGATATTGTTTTGAACAATGAGCAATTTGTAATTTAAGTGTTTCCAGGGAGAGTAATTCAAGGAAAATGTTATTTATTTTACAAGTATAATCTTTCATGCATAGTGCACAATCACCGATGTCTATACTGACAGATTACATGTCTATTAGTATTTCATCAACGTCCATACCAATGGTTATAGTTCATCGGTATTTTATAGATAGTTGCAAAATATTTGCTGAAAATGACACTATCACTAATGTTTATACTGATGGAGACAGTTCGTCAGCATTTCACAGAGAGTTGCAAAATATTTACTAGAAAGTCATAATCATCGATAAATTTACAGATGGATACAATCTATCAGTATTTATCAACAATTGACAATTATTGATAAAATCATTAATGCATCTTTGTCCTCGTGCATTTTTCAACAAAATTATCGATAGACTATGAAAAATATGGAGGGTAATTAAAACATTTTGGTGTAAAATTCAAAATTTACTAATGAAGTTTTAAAATATCACTAATGAAATAATTAAAATTAATATTATTTAAATATCTATCTGTTGGGAAAACTGCACTATAAATCCCTACAACCACCCCTTCAATTCATTTATTCTTTGCTTCATTTCACAGTTCTCGTTCTTCTTTTCTTTCATTTTATTTACTTCAAATCTCTTGTTTTTTACTTGTAATCTCTAGTTATATCTTCATAAAATTAAAAGGTATGTATTTCCATTTAATATGCTTAATGATTTTAAGTTTTTTTATATTTTTTGTTTTAGTTATTGTTATTTTTGTTGTGTTTTTTGTTTTGGTTTATTTTTATAATGTAGACAAAGACTTGAAATAAACACATTATTAAGGTAATCATTTTTCATTCCTAAAGTTTATAGTTTTTTTTTTTTTAGTAATTTGTTGAATATATTTTATTGTTTGTATTGCCATAATAATTGAATATTTTGTTGAATTTTAATTGTTATTGTTGAATTTACCTTGTAATTAGTAATTAAATATATATGAATATATTTTAATTTTACTCTATTATTGCATGATATGTGTTTAATTATTTCCATTAATTTTAATTGTTATTTATATAGATTTTAGGTTATATATAAGATGTCTGAATAGGGTCAATTGGTTGTGGTTATTTTCAATATTTACAGGTTTAAAAACTTTGTGTAGTCTCTAATATAGAAGAGGTGCTGCTAAATTTTTTAATAATTAAATTTAATTATATAATTATTTGTATAAAATTATATAGATGCGTAGAATGAAGTCAACAACTGTTGCTCACATATGGTCATATATAGTTCTTCTAGTAATGAGGATGACATATCCTTAGGTGCTAATTAAGAATAAGCACCTATGATGACTAGCAATACTGCTTGTTTTAGCTCAGTTTCACAGTGCTTAGGCAATGTGCATTCACAGCAGAATCCATTCACCCACAAGTATGAGACACATTAAAAGGACAACATTTCAATGTAAATTTGTTTTGATTTTAGTTTTTTTTGTTAATTATAACATAATTTATGAACAACTAATCAATATTTTATTAATTTAATTTATTTTCAGGTTTACAAAATTAAGGCCATTTGAGTAACATCATTGACATTTAAATCATCGATACAGATTCTATTATTTCAATAGATTCAGGTTTTTAGAAATCTTGAATAGAGATCTTATATCGATGCATGGTATGAATAAAATTGGTGTTAATTTCTAATTCCATCTTATTTTTAATAAATTATTATTATAATTATAAATACATTATTATTATAATTATAAATAAATTATTATTTTTTAAATAAATTATTTATATACATGAAAACTTTGATAGAGATAGTGTGCTTAACAATATTGTAAAAAGAGTGCGAGAAAATCACACAATAACTAGGTAATATAGAAAGCAATAAAATATTTTATTTTTTAAAAAGTTTGCCACTATGGAAGTAAGTTGCGTGATTTTTGGTATGAAGCACAAACAAAGGCCAAAAAACACGAGAGATAACAGTCTCCAAGGCTGGAACAATATAACGGGTTAGAGGGATTTCAAACCGTTATATATTCTAGGAGATATATGGTAGCAATATATTAAACATGTGATGTCCAAGTGGTTCACACGATAGTCATAGTTCAATGTTGGCAATCAGAACAAGCAAATTCATAGTTCGGTGACACCGCACACTAACAATTCTATTTCATTTGCTACACATGCAAAATGGATGATAAAATTAATTTAAAAAATATATATTATTAATTAATTTATTATTATCTAATTAATTTTTTTATATATAGGTTATGTCTCTTGGATGTGAGTTAAGCCCCAATGGAGTTATTTGACATGACCAAAAGATTGATATCTTATCCCAAGTGTAGGAGTGTTGAAATAATAAATAACCTAACAAAACTGGGGTTGAACCACATGGAGGTTAACTATATAAATTATAAACAACAATAACAACAACAACAACAACAACAACAACAACAACAACAACAACAACAATAATAATAAGTTAAAGAGGAGTTTGAGATATAAGATTAATATAAGGATTAAACAATGATAAAAACAAATCTCAAGATTAGAGGTTCCACTAATGATCTTTCAAACAAGTATAGTATAAACTATTTTTATTATTCAATTAGAAACTATACACAATCAAGGTTCTAATTGGATGACTTGTCATTAATAACTTATTACAAATTGTTAACATGATTATATTAATTATCTTATTTACATAACATCAAACTTTTAAATATTATAAAAAATTCATGATGTTAACTTATATTAACAATAAATCAAATTCCTTTCATAGCACAAGTGTAGGTTATATACTATATGGTTGAGTTATGAAAGTGTCAAGCATTTATTATACTAAGTGTTATAAAACATAAATCTAGATTAATCATTTAACAAGCAAGATATCAAAAATTAATAAGATAAAAATGATAAGACATGTTAACAATAAGTTGTTTAGGATATAAGCATTGAAGTCCATATTAAGTTTATATTATATTTATTCTTACATCATTAGTGTAACCTTTTCATCTTAACATAATAAATTAAGCTAAACATAATAAAGAAAAGAAACATAAATAAATAAAATAAGAACATGATTATATAAGCATAGTAAAGGAAATGAAAGGCATAAACAAGAGATTAATGAAAGCAAAACATAACCATTATAAAAATAAAAAGAAAGAGAACAAGAACATGATCTTTTGTAGGACAAAATTAGAAACTATTAATTAGCTGACTAATTATTAAGTGACAATCCTTATCTTTTTATCAGAACAAAGCATCATTGCTAACATAAGAATTTGAATAAACTGTATTCATAAAAGTTCTAGGACATTGTTTCAGCTTTCTAAAAAAAACATTAAGGGCATTTAGACTTCTAGAACTTAAGATATCAGTTTAACACTGAACAATGTTTGGGCTACAAGACAGATTTCAGCTCCTCTATTATTGTTATAATTTGAACTTGAAAACAACCTTTTTAAATCTTGGGCTCCTATGAAAGTTTTAGGCCTATGTCCAAACTTTCCATCCATATAAAATAGACCTAAATCCAAGTTCTACAACTCCATATATAATTCAATGACTGAATAGTATTCCAGTTTGGACTTAACTAACATATCTTTTTTAAGCCTAACCCTCTCTTTGTTTTTTCACTTTCAATAGTTAATCACATCGATCAATCATTTAAATTATAGGATATACCTACATTAAAATGAGTATTTATCATAAATTAAAGCTATTATATATTATCAAACTTGTTATTATAAAACATGCTTAAGTTAGGAAATTTAATGATACTTTAAGTTAATATGAAGATATAAAACCTTGATAAAAATAAATTTTTATGTACTAATTACTATTTGTAGAGACGCACATACAGAGTGAAAATCACCAAAAAGGGGTGTAACAATTCATTGACAACCATGCTCAACACTTTGTGATATGTTCGTTTAACTATTTTATTTCATATGTTATTATTTTTATTGAATTGAATATTTTGATTTCTTTTTTCATTTTTTAAGAGACTTATAATAGATGTTTGAGGGAGAGATATAGGGATGATTTGTCGACCCATCTAAATTTCAATCCAGATTTATGGATGGAGGTAGGATCATTTAGTGGATCTAATAAAATCAAGTGTATAGTCTCTCAAACACTACGGCTGATAACTTGCAGGCAGCCCATAGTGTCTCAATAGTTGGGAGCTCCTAATCAGTATCGAACACCTAATATATAGAGTTTGTGGTATTGCAGCAATAGACGACTCATCTCACTAAAAAGACAAGCAATTATTGATTAGTACTTAAAAGTGCATTTTTATCAAAGTTTTATATCATCATTTTACATTTGAAATATCTATATCTCTTTGACTAAAACATGTTCTATAATAACATATCTAATAATACAAGATACCTTTAATTTATGGTTAATATTTATCTTAAATGTAGGCATATCATATAAATAAAATGATTGATTGATGAGCTTAATAACTAAAATTAAAATGACAAAAAGATGGCCAAACTTAGAAAAGAGATGCTGGTGTAATCCAAATTGAAACACTGTTTGGTAATTGGGTCATATCTAGAGCTATAGATATCAGATTTAGGTTTACTTTATATGGATGAAAATGTAAGATATGGGCCTATAACTTTCATATGGAGGTCTCATTTTAAAAAGATCGTTTTCAAGTCCAAATTGTAGTAACAACAAAGAAGTTTGAATTTGTCATGCAATTGATATATTATTCAGTGTTCAGCCCATATCTAAAGTTTTAGAAGTCTAAATGACCTCTTTTTTTAGAAAGCTGAGACAATTTCCTACAACTTTTATATAGAGGCCTGGTTCAAATTCTGATATTATTAATGATGTTTTAGGCAAACAAGAGAAGATAAAGATTATTACCAAGTTAAGAGTTGGTCATCTACTCATCAATTAGTCATCATATCAATAGTTTCTAATTTTGACCTATAAAATTAGGCATTTGCCATGCATTTAGGCATCTTGGTTTCTAGATCAAGATCATGCTCTTGCTTTCTCTCTTTGTATTGCTTATGTTTTGCTTTCATTAATATTAAGTTTATGTTTTTCACTTCTTTTCCTTTACTTAGTTAACTTTTATCTTATTTATATTTTTATTTTTTTTATATTTTTCTTTCTTTCATTATGTTTAATTAAGTTTATTATGTCAAGGTGAAAAGGTTACATTAATGGTGTAAACTTAACATAAACCTTGATCTTTGATATGAACATGTTTCATATTTGTTATCTTGTTCACTTTTAATACTTTGCTTATTAAATAGTTAGTCTAGATTTATGTTGTATAATAAATACTTGGTATTTTTATAGCCCATACTATATACTATAACCGACATATGAGCTATAAAAGAAACTTGATTTGTTGTTAACATAAGTTATAATCATAAATGTCTGACAATATTTACAAGTATTAGCATTATTTGAATAAAATAACTAATGTAATCATGTTAACAATTTATAATCTAATTGGAACCTCCTTTCTATATGATATCTATTTGAGTAATAAGAGTTTATACTATACTTGTTTGAAATATCATTAGTGGATCCTTTAACCTTGATATTTATTATTATCATTATTTAATCCTTCTATTAATTGTTCATCTTAAAGATCTCATCATCATCTTTTTTTTCCCTTTATTATTATTATTATTATTATTATTATTATTATGAATTTGTTGTTGTTGTCTTATTATTATTTATCATTTATACAATTAACCTCCATGTAGTTCGATCCTAGTTTTACTAGGTTATTTATTACTTTGATACTCTTACACTTGAGAGAAGATATTAATTTTTTGGTCGTGTCAAGTTTTGGTACCATTGCTAGCGAGGTAAATTTTTGTACAAATTATAGTATTTATTTTATTTTATTTTTTCACTTTTTTGTATCTAACTTTGTTTCTTTTATTTTCTTTCTTCTTCTTTTGTTTTCTTCTTCATTTTATTATATTCTTACACGTGCATGAGAGTGTGGTCATTTATATTAAGTGGTATGATTTGCTATAAACCATTGTTCCATTATATTTCTTTTGCAAAAAAGTTTTCATGAAAATATTTGATTTTTAGCTATGATTTGCTATAAACCATTATTCCATTGTAGTGTAATTATATGAACATAACATGATGCTCTACTTTTGCTTGATTCACCAAAAAGTTTTTTTCTTGCTTTTACATTAACTAGCAGAATAATGGGCAATTGGGTAGAATAACGGGCTTTTTTGCTTGTGTAATTGGAAATAATTGCTAGTCCTTGTATCTTATTTATAATTGAATGTCTTAGCTACTTAACTTTAACTTTAAGATTCATGTAATTTTTTTTTAATTTTTGATGAATAATCAAAAAGATCCTATACTAAATAAATCAAATCTTTCAAGTTCAAAACCCAATTCTTTGCTCATTTCTGTTTTAGTGCCAATTACTACCTCTAGTACAAATAACAACATTGAAAGTGAAGGTAATCCACCTTCTAAATCTAATAAAAGAAAAACATCCTAAATTTAAGATCACTTTAAAAAACTAGATTGTAATCCTAAAGCTTCCAATGCTGCATGTATGTATTGTAGAAAAGACTATACATGTCATACTATACTTAACGAGACTAGTTATATGTGGATTCATCTAGTTGTATACTAAAAATTTCATTTTATAATTAACCAAAAAGAAAAAAAAACATTAATTTTAGAACCTAGGCCTATAATAAAAGGGGAGGACATAATAATGGAGAGGAAGATTTGGTGACTATTAAGGCAGTGAGTTATAGTTATCAAGAGTGTAAGAAAGTGATTAGTATTTAAAAGTGCAATTTTATCAAGGTTTTATGTCATCATTTTCTACTTGAAGTATCAATAACTCCTTAACTAGAGCATGTTTTACAATAACATATTTAATAAATATAAGATACCTTTAATTTATGATAAATATTCATATTAAATGCAAGCTTATCACATAAATAAAAAGATTAATTGATGAGTTTAACTACTAAAATTAAAAAGATAAAAGAGGGCTAAACTTAGAAAAAAAATGTTAGGTCAATCCAAATTGAAATACTGTTAAGTCATTAGGTCATATCTGGAGCTGAATTGGATTTGGGTCTGCTCTATATGGATGAAATGCTAAGATATGGCCTAAAACGTTCATGGAAGTCCAAGATTCAAAAAAGCTATTTTCAAGTTCAAATTATAGTAACAACAGATAAGTCCTAATCTATCCTTTAGCCCAGACATTGTTCAGTGTTCGACCCATATATTGAGTTCTAAAAGTTCAAGTGACCTTAATTTTTTGTTGTTAGAAAGCTTACATAATTTTCTAGAACTTTCATGATATAGTTTGTTCAAATTCTGATGTTAGCAATAATATTTTGTTTAGACAAGAATATAAGAGTTATTACTAAGTCAAGATATAGTCACCTACTCAACAATTGTCAACAAATCAATAGTTTTAAATTTTGACCTATAAAATGAGGCATTTGCCATGTATTTAGGACATCTTAATTTTAAGATCAAGATCATGTTATTGCTATCTTTCTTTATATTTTTCTAATGCTTAAATTTTGTTTTCATTAATCTCTTGTTTATCCATTTCATTTCCTTTTCTTAGTTAACTTATATCTTATTTATATTCTTATCTTGTTTATTGATATTTCTCTTGTTCATTATGTTTAACTAAGTTTATTATGTAAAGGTGAAAAGGTTACACTCATTGTGTAAAAATAAGTATATTATAAACTCAACATGAACTTTAATGTTTGATACTAACATGTTTTATATTTGTTATCTTGTTCACTTTTAATACTGTGTTTGTTAAATGGTTAATCTAGATTTATATTGTATAACCTTTGATATAATGAATACTTGACACTTTTATAGTCCAACCTTATGGTATAATTGATACCTATGTTATAAAAGGAACTTGATTTGTTGTTAACATAACTTATAATAATGAATACCCGACAACATTTACAAGTATTAGAATTATTCGTATAAAATAACTAATGTAATTATGTTAATAATTTATAATCCGATTGTAACCTTCTTTGTGTGTTATTTCTAGTTGACTAATAAAAAGAGTTTAAAATATACTTTTTTAAAATACCATTAATGGATCCTCCAACTTTAACATTTATTTTTATCATTGTTTAATCCTCACATTAATCTTACATCTCAAATTCCTTTTTAACTTATTATTATTATTATATAGTTAATCTCCCTATAAACTCAGTCTTTTCGGGTTATTTATTATTTCAACACTCCTATACTTGGAAGAAAACATTGATCTTTTGGTCATGTCAGAAAACTTTAGGAAGCTTTAGGAAAAATGATTATACTTGATGAGCTACTTTTTAACTTTGTTGAAAACCAAGGATTTAAATCATTTTGTTAAGTAATGTAATCTAGATTTGATGTTCCTTCTCGTTTAATGTTTTAAAGAGATTGTTTTAAAATTTATGTAGATGAGAAGGAAAAATTAAAGAAAGCTCTTAAGGATCAACGATTATATTTAACAACCGATACTTGGACATCAATCCAAAATATTAATTATATGTGTTTGACTGTCCATTAGATTGATGAAGGTTGGAACTTGAATAAAAAAATTCTAAACTTTTATTAAGTTTCTAATCATAAAGGTGAAATAATTGGCCAAGTAATTCAGAGTTGTTCATTAGAATAAGGAATTGATAACATTTTAATAGTTACAGTAAACAATAAAACTTTAAATAATTTGACAATAAAATAACTAAAGAGAGTAACAAGTAATTGGGTAACTAATATATTGTCAGATGACTTTATGCATGTTAGATGTTGTGATTATATTTTTAATCTTTTTGTATGTGGGGGATTCAAATATATTGATGATTTAGTGGTTAAGATTAGAAATGCAATAAGGTTTGTTAGATCTTCTCCTTGTAGACAACATCTTTTTATCCAATGTGAGGAGATGTAGAAAATTGGAGGTAAAAAATTTATTTATTTATTACAATTAGATGGAACTCTATATATATGATGCTAGAAGTAGTTGCTAAATTTGATGCAGTTTTTATGAGGTTAGAAGAAATCGATCATAAGTATTTGAGTTACTTTAAGGTTGATTCAAAAGTGGGAAGAAAAAAAACTTAGGTCTTCCTATTTTAGAAGATTGGAAAAAGGTTAGATCTTTTGTCAAGTTTTTGAAACTATTTTACATGGTTATATTGAGATTTTCTAACTCGTTGTATATGACATCAGATTCTTTCTTCCATGAATTGATATCTATACACACAAGTATATCTCAACTTTGTAGAAGTGAAGATGTTTACGTAACTAAAATTGCCAGGAATATGATGACAAAGTATAAAAAATATTAGGGGGGGATCAAGATACACAAAACTTTTTGTTGTATGTGGTTGTTGTGTTAGATCCATGTTTCAAATTGAAGTATGTGAGATTTTATTTTGGAAGATTGTATGATGTTGAAGAGGTTGAAAATTTTACAATTAAGGTTAAAGATACTTTACTAAGATTGCTTAAGCAATAAATGAATGTTGATAAAAAAATTAAGGTTGTTCATAGTATTGGAACTAGTATAAATGAAGATGTTAATGTTGATTTAATGGTGGTAAATGATGATATGTTAGATAATTTAGCTTCTCAATTCAAAAAATATTTTAAGGAAAAAGGTAGTGTAAAAAAAAAAGATGTTGAGAGGTATTTGGGTGGTTATTGTAAGAATCCTAATGATTTTAAATTAGATATTTTTGGTTGATGGAAGCGTAATGCTATAAAATAAAAGATTCTTTCTAAGACAATACAACATGTGTTAGCTATCCTGGTATCTATAGTTGTTTCTGATGTAACTTTTAGCACCAACAATCATATATTATATCCATTTTGAAGCTCTTTATCTGCATCAATAGTGTAAGCACTTGTTTGTTGTTATAATTTGTTGAGTTTAGCACCAATTCCAATCAACATTAGGTAATTTCTTTTACAAATTTATTTTTTTTTATTTTATAATATCATTTATTTACATATGTTTAATCTAATATTTTAATTTATATTTTTATAGAATTTATTGAAAGTTTAAAAATTTCAACTGATTCTTTGCAAGTTGTATTGATGATGTTGGTGCAATCTTAGAATATAATTTTTTGAGTAATTAATTTACTTAACCTTGTTAATTCCTTTTAAATTTTGCATTGTTAATTTTTTTAATAGTCAAATTCTAATATGTTGCTAATTTGTTTGTGTTTCTTTATAGCATTATCCTTGTTGGATCTTTTGACTTTTGCTATTGCTAGAAGTTTTGGATGTAGCGGTAATGCTGATGCTGGATTTTTTTCTTCAAATTATGCCCAATGTTTATGATAATTTAATACTAGTTGCTAATATATCTATTTGCCAATGTAAAGTTTTTTAAGTATGATCTCTTTTAATTTGAGATGCCCAAATTTGATTATACATTTTGCATATTGCATTGATTTTAATTTTCATAGCCTATTGCTTTGCATATTAAAGAGAGCAACATGTGAAGCATTTTAAATTTATACTATAAGCATTTGAAAAAAATATCAATTTTCTAATTTGATTAAAAAGCTTATAACAAACTAAACCAAATTAGAAAATTTTAAAGAGTTTTAACTAAAAAGCCTATAAACTTAGTCCAATAATAAAATTTAAAAGCCCAATTTAATGGAAACTTTTTTTTTAAAAAAAAAAATCAAAGAAGCCCATTAATTTGATGATTAGGATTCCTGGTTTTAAAGCCAAAAAACTAAATTTAACCGAATTGAATCGGCTCAGTTTGAACTATAACCAATTCGGTTCAATTTGAATTTTTTAAAATATAAGTTATTTGGTTCAATTAATTTAATTTTTGTATACAAATATGATAATAAATAACATAATATTTTTAATTGTAATTCTGATTGCAGGTATGGAAATATTTACAAACTTTTATGAGAATAAAACTTGATATATTTTTAGATGTCATGAACTAATATTTAAGTCTCAATATTATAAAATTAAAGAGAGAAGGGGGGGGATTGATAGATTTCCTCATAAAAAGTATACATTGAGACACACAACTTTTAGTTTATTCATATTTTATAGCTCATTTATTTAATTTTTTTTTCTAATCAAAATTAATAATTGCATATGGTAACCTAAGCTATGAATTAAATTAAATACCCTTTCAAGGGCATAAAAGGTATGTTTAAAACTACCAACAAATAGATGTGAAAATTAATTTTGATTCAAGGATAATGGATAGTATTATAAAATATACATAAATTAAATATTATAATGATTGATTATTACAATGATAAAATTAAAGATAAAAAAGTATTAAGAATTAGTAGAAGGTTTCCTTATTTTTCTATCATTATATATATATATATATATATATAAACCTAAAAGAATTCAGTTTTTCAGGCTTCTTCACTATTTATATAAATGGTGAAGGAACTTCTTGCCATTTTTTCTTTTTAAATTTCAACTTTGATTGTTTTTATTGAAATTCTTCTATGGTCTAGTTATATAAGATTAATTTTGAAACTATGGTAGAAATAACAAATTAAAAGATAAAAGATTGAAATGTAAAACATAAAAAAAAATACATGGCCAATCCTAAATTAAAAAAAATCTCATTTTGGTATGAATTTTTTATTTTCATTTTCAATTCCTTTATTGTAAAGAGGAGAGAGGAAGTCATAAAAAATGCAAAAAGAGAGAATTATTGTTTGTTATGATTCTGACAACTAAAATGACCAAACTTTATGTAAAATTCGAAGAGAAAAATTTGATGATGATAATTTTTTATTTTAACTTACCAGAAAATATAGATCAATCCTTGGAAGTTTTTAGATTTTGGTTTTTTTAGTCAATTTGTTTTTATATTTTAAGGTTATAAATGAGTTCATCGAGGTTCCCTAAATGAATATGAAACAAATTGATTAAAAATAGTTTTTTTAATCTAGTAGTTGAAACCCATGTTTCTAGTGGGTTTTCCAACAACACAAGATGGCCAAAAAAGAGCAACATGCAACATGTCATTTGTCATAACAAATAATATGTTATTTACTTTACTTTTTTTTTTAAAAAGGAGGATGACATGTCATCCATCCATCTTATTATAGGAAAAAAACAAAAAAAACTTAGGCATATAGGTATGAGTTTTTTGGCCCAAGCGCTTTTAGATTTAGGTAGTTAGCCAAGCACAAATACCTGGCCTTTTTCTTATTTTTCTATATTATTTTCTACAAATTTTTTGATTAACAACCTTCCTTTTTTGTATGTATTTTTCATTTTAATTTAAATTAATACCCTCTCTCTCTCTCATTTGTTTTTACTATTTTGTTCACTTTTTTCAAATAGTAGTTATTTTTATAATTTTTAAAAGAGATTATTGTAATTTGTGTTTTGATCTTTTTATTTTATATTTGATATAAAAAAATGATTTGCATTTCTTAATTAAAAAATGATATAATAAAATGCATCCATAACATTGATACATTGTTCTACTATATTAAAAATTAACTTGGAATCCACCTGTTGTTACAAATTTTGGACCCCATGTGCGGGAGATAATATATATCCTTCTTAGACCAAATACATGAATTTAGTTTATAATTGTTGGAAAATTGATAAGAAACAAAGAAGAAAGAAATGTTTTCAAATCATGTTTCAGCTATCTTCTACTCTCTTTATCCTTCCTGTTTGTTGTCGAAATCATCAGGCTTTTTACGGTAATTAGGGGTCTTGATAATGATAAATTCATTCCTTCTTTATCTAGTCTTTAAGGTCATATAAATTCCTTATAATTTGTACTGAAAACTGTTTCTACTACTATCACAATTGTGTTGTAAATCAACTCTGTTTCAACTTTGGCCTTGATTTTGACTTGGTTTCATTCAATAGCCGACCATCCTAGCTATATTATTTTATTCATGAAATGTTAAAGAATTGATTTATATTTTTATTGGGTCATAGGGCCCATTGTTCTTATATTAGACTCTCGGTCTTTTTGGGATGCTCGACATTGTTAGTTTTTAAATTAGAACAGGAGATACATTTTTATGAACTAGATTGCAACTAGATTTTGTTTAAAAAAATTTTATATGACCTTGAATCCCTAATGAAAGTTATAGTCTTGTATATATAGATGAATTTGAGTTTTTGAATCACTTCATTTCAATATCAGAAACTTAAGATATTTTAGCTTGAATATCTAGTATGAATGTAAAGAATCTTGTCGTAAGAAGAATTCTGACTTGAGTTTGTGGTATAAGGGGGACTGATTGAGGTCTAGATCATGCTCAAATTTAATCATGGAGAAGAATTGTATATTGAGACCATTTAATATTTTAAGGATTTATCAGGTTAATTAAAGACCAATTTTAAAATTTGCAATGTTAATTGGTTTTGGTGAAGGAATTGAAAATAAAAAACATGGATAGGATTAGAAAACATCATAATAAGATTAGTTGTTTTGCTTCCATGCTGGGGGAACATTTCTGCTTCTTCAAACAACGTCACGTAATCCTTTATTTTAACAAACCACACTGTGTCGCATGAAACAACCCCTAGTTGAATCAATTAGTATGGTACTGTTCATTTATGTTTTAAGAGCAATACCCCCTTATCTACAACTTCTTCTTCTTTTTTTCGGCAATTGTTCTTGCTAGTCCGTTTTTTTTCTCATCCTTGTATTCTCTGGTTGGTTTGGCGTGTAAGAATATCACCCTTTTTCACGCTAAATATTCAACTATAATTTAGTTTAGCTTCAGTCCAAGGGAAATGGTTTTGCACCTTCTCCATGCCAGCTGCGAAATGATATAAAGAGAGGAACCTCATCATCATCTAATGGCTGAGATTTTATCCCTAACACAAATGAGTTGGATGATAGTGTTAATATGGAGAATAATTATTGGAATCACATAATAGGAATCATAATATTTTAGTTTCCTTATATGCTTTGTTTGATTATTAATCAGTTGAGATTATATCCTAGATTAGTGTAATGAGTCAATAAAGATATGTATAGGCTATATTAGTGCAGAAGAGTGAGTGGAAAACATAAAAGAGCTCTATTTTTGTTAAGGGTCCTTTTTTTTTTGGTTTTTCTGACAATTCCTAGGTTCATGCTTTTCTCTCTGTTTTGTGAAAATGAGATAATAGATAGTTTAATTTTTTTTATTGTTAATGTTCTTTCTTTTTGTGTAAAATGAGCATGGCATTTTTTCCAAGATCAAAAAAAGGATGGGTGGTGGGTTATGGTTCCTATTTTTTGGTTTTGTGCATACAAAATTGTTCTTTATTTTAGAGAATGATAGTTTATATTTGTTTAGGCTTCAAGTTTAAATTGGTCTACCAAATCTTGTTTATTTGAGATGAACTGTTTTAGGCTTCTCGTGGATTTTGGAATAGATGAGTATGTTTTTTTTTTATTATGATGTTTGTGTAATTGTGTTGTTCGTGTTTTGACAAAACATAAAAAAATATTTTATTGTGTGTTGCTTATAACCAATGCCCTAAAAACATGTTTTCAACATTCTGTTTTTTTTTAATAAAATAAATATTCAAAATTTTAAAAATATATTTTAGCATGGATTAAATCTTCTATCTCAAAGTTCTCATCAACTTCTTTTTATTTTTCTTCTTCTTTTACTACTACTACTATTACTACTACTATTATTGTTGTTATTGTTGTTGTTGTTGTTGTTGCAATAATATTACTATTTATAATTTATACAATTAACCTCTTTATAGTGCGATCCTGATCTTGCCGGGTTATGTATTACTTCGACATTCCTGTGTTTGGAAGAAAACATCAATCTTTTGGTTATGTCACCTTCTCTTTATATAAAACCTTTATTAACTAGGCAAGCTTTAAATCATGTATTTTCAACCTTTGGGAATCTATCTTTCCTCTTATAAACCCATTTACACAAACTTTTAGCTCTATAGTGGTTTAACAAATTTCCATGTCTAGTTCTTACAAAAAAATTCAATCTACTTATTCATAGTAAACATCTATTAAGAAGATTTTTTTTGTAAGATATTGACTTTTTATAAGAACAAAGTTTATGATTGTCAAGATTCTCTATAAGATTCAAGGAAAAATAAACTAAATCAAGATAATCATACTTAACTAGTACTTTAATTTCTCTTATTTTTCTTTTTGTTGCAATAATATAACATTGTTCTTCAGATGTATTCTATTCAAGTACACCCCGCACCACTTCCTTAACAAGCTTAACTTAAGCATTATTATGATCAATCTTTGAAGATTTAATTTATGCTTCACTTGCTTACTAGTATCAAGGTCCATCTTAACATCAATAACATCCAACTCCTTTTTCTTATGAAACATAGCAAACTTATCAAAAGATCACATTCCTACTAGTAATAAACTTAAACTCCTTAACTATAAATGTCATGTTGATGTTTTTAAAAGTAAAACATATATAATTGGGATTCTAAATATTAAATAAGGTATTTATAACTACTACTTGTACTGGAAACCTCATTAGCTATGCAATCCTCTCATATTTATTCTCAAAGAGAACCTCATCAATATATCCCATAATGGATTGCAGTTTATCCAGGTCATTTATGATATGATTTATCTTTTTACTACGTGGTAATCCACTAGAATTGATTCTTGAACAATTTCCCTTAGCTAATTATGTCAACCTAAATTCTTGAAATGATAAATATTTTATGGAAGTTATGATTTTAGTTTAGAATCTTGTAATACATGATAAGCATGGACAAACTTGTCTTGATGCAACTTACAAGTGACACATACATCCTAAACATATATTCTATTCATTAAGTGATGGTTTTCATAAAGTCAATATGAGAGTGTTGTGAGGACTAGTTAATTGTTTCACTACCAAGCAAACACTCAAATATGAGTTAATTGTTTCACATATTTGAACTCTAATCAATAGTCATAGGTTGATCACTAATCCCCCATCTAAGTTAGAAGCTTATGTATACTTTAAAAAATTAAGACATGTGATGCATGAGATAATTTTATATAATGCATAAGCAATATGTACAAAAATTAAAGCATATAAGCAAAATTAAAGAAAATGTATGTTAAAAATAAAAACACAGTTCAAATAATTAAAACAAAACAATAATAAAAAAACATAGTCTATGGAGTTGCCATATTGTCTCACATGTAGCGTTGTAGCAATCATCCTTTTATATTAGAATTTTTAGGGTTTGGGTGGAAAAAACAACAAATTCTTGTCCTATATTAGTAAAAAAAAATGGAGTTGCCACATAGTATTTGGTTTTTAGAAATCGTAACTAATCTCAAAGTCTGCATAAGAGGACTAGTTGTGTATATGAAGCATATATTCTTACTACACTTTACTTAAAGTAAACTGTAGTGTTTATTTGTCTGAGTCATATTTCTATTTATTAGTTTGACTAAGGTTTAAGAAAAGTTCTCCTTCTTATCCTATTAAGCTAAAACCTAACCATTTCAAAGCGTAAAAAATTAAGGGTATATTCTTGTTAATTTATTTAGTTTAATATTGATAATATGCATTACTTTTTAAAATCCATACTTTAAATATTAATTATACAAATTGATTTTTATGTTGTTTTTGAGATTTTAGCCAAATTCTAATGGATAATTATAAACTTGTTTTGATATCAATTAATATATTTTTTTTGTATTTTTTCAAGTATGATAAAAAAGTATTTTTTGTTTATTTTTTATGAAGTATGCATGAAAATTTTAGAATTTATTCATATGCACACAAGTAAAAACATATATTTTTTTTTCATTTTTTTAAATAAGGAATTTAATTTTTTCTTTTATCTTTTCTGAAAGTTTGAATAAAAAAAAGTATATTTAATATCTAGTCAACATCTTATAATATAAATTTATAGCTCAAATATTGAATGAAATGGTTGGAAAATATGCGAGGGATTCACAAATGAATTTAAAATAGTCTTTGAATTTCTTCAAATTTTTTAGAAATTATTTGGGTTATGTTTGACAAAAATAAAAAAAATAAAAAAATCAAACATTGTTAGAAAAATTAGTACAACATGTTTGCCAAACACACCATTAATAAAAATCAGAGATTAAAAAAAAATCTTAAAGTCATGTTTGACAAACATGTCTTAAGAACCAAAATTATTGTTTTTTCCTTTGATAAAAATGAATATGCCAAATGTGACCTTATGGAGAATGAACTTAGCCCAACCACATAAGATGAACTATATAGCCTCAAGGTCCAAACCCATGAACAAAGTCTATCAATAAAAACAAGAATTAGAAGATCAAATGAGATTTTTGGTTTGAATCTAACGAAGAACACGAAGATAAAACCTAGAAATGTGATTTAAAAAACAGAGCATATTATATAAAATTGAACGTATAAACATATGTGAAATCACATTCAAATAAGATCTTGGGGTTAGTAATCATGATAATCAAATAAAAATCAAGATTATTTGATTTTATTAAAAAAGAGAGGAAGAAACGAATATCAAAAGCCATTAAATTGATATTTTTATATTAAAACTTAGATTAAAGATTAACAATTGTACATGTATATGTAAAAAACATCGATCGATCAAAATAACATTGAAGTCAACCACCTAAAGCAAAGTTTATGGTAACAACATCAACCCAAACAAGCATATCAAACCTATAAGTGCCTAACAATGGTAAAACCGAGAAAAGAGGCATAAAGAGCCTATAAAACAATCTAAACTTAGCAACCAAAGCTTAAACATGTTCAAAACAGCTTGTTTATATCAACAAAACAATAAAAACAAAAAATTAACAGCAAATCATTAAGCAAAACAAAAAAAGACAACAAGTAAAAATAACAATTTCTTACGCAAAAACATTGTTTTATTAAATAAATTCTAATAAGTTTTGATAATATATTTTGCTGGAATTAAAAAAAAATATTTTAGAGGTAAAAACTTTTAGGTTTAGGTTATAGCACAATTTTCTATGTAGTTTTGGGTTTACATTCATTAGATGAATATTGCTATGTGAACTTATTTTAGAGCTCGTTTTAGTTCAATCTTGTTTTCTATAAGTTTGTGTACCTTTATTAGTAACTAATCTAGAATTTTCAGTCATCAATAACATATTTTTAAGGGTTTAATCTTAGGATTTTGTTTTTGAATTGAAATCCATTCTTGACAGAAAGTGATAATTGAGACAAATTGACATTTGATTTTTAATCTATATTAGTTTGTGCAGAAAACCATGTCTTTTATTGCTTAAAATTTGGCCTCCTTCATGTTTTGTGTTGTTGAGTTCATGAACAACATTTATTGTTTTCTTTGTTTGATTATGCATTTGATATGTTTTTCTGTGAAATTTTTGTGTTTTATGTTTTTTTTTTAACTTTTATTTGTTTTGGTTTAAGCCTTTGTTTTTAGTTAGTTTTTCAGGTTAAATCTTGCTTAATTATTCACTTTATGGTCGAACCAACACTTCGGGTTGACCTGGACAGGTCAATTATGGTTTAGTTTGTAAGACTTTATTTAGTTGACTTGATTTTTTATTAATGTTTCTTTATTTTTGTCTAAGCGTTTGTTTGACAAACACATACTTCAACCTATTTTGATAATTTTATGTGTTGAATAAAAAAGGTTCTACTAAACAGACCAATAAATAATTTTTTTTTAAATCTAAAAAATTTTAAAGGGCTCTTTTAATTTACTATTTAGTCCCTGGCATTTTTATTTAATGTTGGGACAATAAACTTGTATAGTTAATAATTAACCTAGTATTAAAAATACCTGCCTTTCATCTAAAAATTACAAATTTGTTTTATTAAAATTCGTTATAAAAATATAAAAAGGTGGAATAAGTGAATGTTATAGAGGTGATCATTTTTTGATCAATTTGGTTTTTACCTACAAAAATAACCAAATTGAAATAAAAAAAAACACTAAAACCAAATTGAAACCAGTTTCAATTGTTGATTTTGGTTCAATTATTTTACAAAAAAAATAGAAAAAACCTGTATTGTTTTTTGAGCTGTTTTGAGTTTTCTGATGGGCTTGTATTTAATATTAGTATTATCTAATATTATTACATTATTTTAGAATATATTTAATTTTTTTAACATTAAATATTCATTTATATTACATTATTAGTGTCAATATTGTGTTCAATATGCTGCAAGACTTCCTAATATATCTTCTGTTTGGAGTAAACTCTTAAATTAAAGTTCAAATAAAACACGCACCAAGTTAAAATTTAAATTACAAAGCATTATCTTCAAAAGGGCTTAAAAAAACAACAATTAACCTTATCATAAAACACTTCATACAAAAAATATAAATTTTCATTGTACATATCATCCCAATCGAAAAACATAACAAGAACATTGCACTTTGATTCCTTAATACCATTGACATTAAAATCTGAAATTCAAGATCTAAAATTATAACATAATAAATTAAATTACAAGATATAAAAATAAAAAATTAGTATTTTACAATTAAACTGACTTTAAACTAATTATCATCTGTTTTATAAATGTAACTTTTCACCAAATTTTACAAAATAAAAAAATAAACATGTTAGATAATCGAAAACACTTTAATTAATAAATCACAAAATAAAATGTGCAAGTTTATAAAAAAAAATTATATGACTCAAGGTTTTCGCAAGTTTTAAAATTATTTATGTAGGTTCTAATATCAGTTGAAATTGGTCTATGATGCAACCAATTTTGACGGCAAATAAGTGCTTAAACTGTTGTTAGAGATAGAAAACTTCAAAATTGATTGAGCATATGACTATTTATGTTGAAAACTAATTTATAAGGTATTGTGGATATATAAATAGCTAGAACAAGTGTTATGTAACCTTTGAAAGTATCCTATATTTTGAAGCATTACTCTTTCACCAACCCAAAATATATAACTTATCATCATTTAGATCCTCATAACCATCAATCAAATACCTTTCAATCTCATTTTTATTTTCCACACAATCCTCCTCATGTAAATACCTTTTGAATGGAGCTAAAGTGTTAACATTTACCTTCATATTATCAATAGTATTAACATCTTATTTATGCATATTATTATCCACCACTTCATTATTTTTCAAATAAAACACATATAAGCTCACCAAAGTATGTTTCACCTTATTTGTTAGCAATTATGCTTTGTCATAATTATTCAAGTCACCAAAACAAAATTAGATATATTTTGACTTGAAATGTAGATTTAAGACATTAGTTATATGTAAAAAAAAAAATTTAGATTTGCTTCACAACCCCAATATTTCTTAAACTTTAACATCATATTCATTACCATTCCACTTAAAAGATTATCTTTATTTTTACATAATTGCAAATTCATTGAAGAAATAATTTGATGTGACATGCAATGAGCCATAAAATCTCAATATAACCATGTAAAAAATCTTTAAGAACTTCACCAAAGTTTTAGCATTTTCCCAATCTTCTAACCTAGGGGGCCTTGTGTTCTTTTTATTCCCTTTTGAATTAACCTCCAAAAAGTAATTCATATACCTAGGTTTATTTTCACATAACCTCATAAAAACATTTTTAAATTTTTCAATAACTTCTAAGATAAGATAAAATAAGTTGAATTTCATTGAGTTGCAACATCTAAACATAATGATTTTTTACACTCTACATGTAAATTTTCTACACACTTCTTAAATACTAGTTATCTCGAAGGTGAAGATCTCACAAACCTAATAGCATTTGAAATTTTAATAATTGAAACATTAATCTCTTTCAAGCTATCATTTGAAATTTTAATAATTGAAACATTAATCTCTTTCAAGCTATAAAACACAATGAGGTTTATAATGTATGTACAACAGCTAACATCCAAGTGCTCATTTGACAATATATTATTTGCCTAATCTTTCATCATAATTTTTAAAAAGAAAATAGTCTCATTATTAGAGCTTGCATTATTGATTGCAACAATTAAAACTTTATCAATCCCCCACTTTAACATGAAATTCTCAATAACTTGACCAATTATTTCACCCATATAATTGGAAACTTGATAAAAATTAAGAATCTTTTTATGTAAATTCCACTCATTTTCAATCCAATGAGTTGTTAAACATATATAGTTAATATTTTAGATGGATGTCCATATATCTATTGTTAAATACAATTGACACAATCAAAAAATTGATGTCTTCTCCCAAGTGCAGGACTGTCGAAGTAATAAATAACCCGGCAAGACTAAGGTTGAATCACATAGAAGTTAATTGTATAAATTATAAATGATAATACAACAACAATAACAACAACAACAATAATAGTAGTAGTAGTAATATTAAATCATGTCATAACTAATCATTTGAAAAAAGATTAAATAAGGTACCAAATGCAGTGAAACTAACAAATAGCTAAAAAGAAAATGTATAATGAATATCTAATACAAAATTCTAATAAGAAAAATGAAAGGGGAAGGGGTATACTCATTGAGCTTTACCCTCTCATCATAGTTTAAGGAGCACCTTAAAAGTGTTATCTCATTTGCTTAGAATTTATTGCTCCTTCCTTAAGTTTCTAGTCCTCTAGTACTTTTTCACTCTTAGACTCAAGAATTTTGCCTTCTACTTCTTTCTTTTCACTTCTTATTAATTTTTCATAACCTTTATATCAAGGGATTTTTGGTAATCTAATATTCTAAGTTTTTCTCCATTTTGTTTTTGTGATTCCTCCACCTTCCTTTTTGTGATTTTCTTTTCGTTTATAGGCTCAAAAGGCAAGTAGTTGTTAAACCATTTATAGGTTTGAAAGTGATCTTTCAAAACTAGATTAGAGGAGATTCCTTCTTATTTTTTTTCTTTTGTTTTTGTTAGGATACAATTTTTATATTTTATGCTTTTTTTCCTGCTTTTTAAATGTCTAACAAACTTTTAAAGCTTCTAGAAAAAGTTAGGAATTTCATAACTAAAACTTGATCGAAAATGGTTAATTGAAGGTGCACTTTCCATGAATTAATCGTGGAAAATAAGAGGTTCTTAAAGCCAAGCAAGCTATAGATCTTGGAGAGAAGGTGTCATTCTTTAATTACGATTGAACCATAATTGATTTGGTGGCCTATAGCTTTGCTACCATTGATCCAAAGTTGGGTATAACATTGCTAATTTTAACTGAATCAGACAAGACTACCTTAGCACAAGAAATCGAGGGCTTCCACATTACAAGTGGGGGTAGAAACACCAAACAAAGGTGGCACAAACTTGTAGAGGGGAAACTTTTCTATTGAATAATGGTGGTTGGAGTCCATGAAATGATCGAAGATGCTACATTCATTTTCCTAAATATAGCAACTCAATTAACCTTATCGGTTGATGAAGACCATACAATAAAGATATAAGACATGTCACTCAATCTCTTAATTAAAAACAAGTGATATATCATCTAATTAAACCTTAAAAATTAGGGCTTTCAAATTGGGATTTTGGTAAATTTCAAATTAGTCCTTGTTATTTCAAATTAAGCTCAAACATTCATAATTAAGACAAAACTAGGTACTTTTATGCAATTAAGTCCCTGATGAAAATCAATTGAGATCTTTCAAGTCTGGTGCCTTTTATGAAGTAGCCCTTGTTTTTCAATTTGTTAAATTTAGTCCCTAATTAAGTCCTAAACTTTATTTTTCTTCAATATATTCCCTAAAAAAGTTCAGTACAGTCCCCAATATTACGAATCTTTTACATAAAGGTTTTTAGTCTTGAATTTTTTTAATTTTCCCCATACCTTTCAAACTTTAAATTTCTTACAATTGAACCCCTGATTTTACTAATTTGCCATTCCAAAGTTTCAATTTTATTCCTAATCTTCTAATCTTTGCAAAATGACTTGATTAGGTCTCCAATCTTGATTTTTTTTTCAATTGAACCCTTAATTGAATCCACAAAATACATAAGAAGTTTAATTAACTCCTTAAGCTCTATTAAGTACTCTAATTTTGGTAATTTTGGTTATGTTTGGATTTCAACCTCTATTTTTTTCTTCATCCTATCATATCAAAATATCTCGATTTGGTTAGTATTATGGTATTTTAGTAAATTGCAGCTTAGAAATTTATTTCCTCGTGTCTTAAAAATATTTTTGGATTTTCTTTTATATATATTAGGGGGTTTTAGGTCATGACAAGTACAATTACTAGATGCGTTGTATCCGTTATGCCAAGTCTTTCCTGTAAAGTATAAGGAAATGAGACAAGGACCAACGAAAGGGACCCATGTTACTTATCCTTCCCCTTCTTCTCCTCCCACATTCTTTTCTCTTACAAGTGCAAAGCTGAAGGGAGTCTTTTTTTAATTTTTTTTAAATCCCAATTGAAGTTTGCGTACGTACATGAACGGTGCTCCATCACTCTCTAGGATGTGAAGGAAGTTGTTAATGATAGCTGGAATTAGTCAAACTTTGAGAGATCTCTATCCTGGTAACCAATTAGCTACGAGGATGTAGATTCTCAAAATCAAAATGGTCCATGTCTTTTTTTTTTTTTTTCGTGCATTAAGGATCTTCTCCATTATTGACAACTATAGACGGTTCAGATTGGATCAGATGGAATTGAGAAACAGTGATCAGTTGAAGATAAGTATCAAATAAATCAAATATTATTGCTACTCGAAGAGAGTTCGTAGTAGTTAGCTGTTGGATGACACCTGAATCAAGTGGTCCCTCGATGAAAGAACCCACCTTCATTTATGGGGTTGCAAGTTGCCTCCTTGTAATTTACATGATAAACATAAGTTTACTAAGATTTTGTTTCCTTGGTTAGTGATGAACAATGTGGCATTGACCCATTTTCTTTTAGTTTTCTGAATATGACATATTGGAGGTATTAGCTGTGATTAGTTTAGCTATGAAGCTGTTGAGATACTGCAGATTAATTAAATAAAAGAGGCCAGGAAGTTTCAAATTTAGACTTAATAGGCAACTTTTTATATATATATAAATTAAAAAACATTAAATTAATATTTTTTAATAATTTTATATTGCTATTAATATGGAGTTAAAAATCATAAAAAAATATTCTAAAAAAATATTAATTTAATATATTTTAATAAAATATACTTGTATAATGTCACACGATGCATTATCAAACAAAATAAAACATAAAAAAAAATAAAAATCATACATTGATATACGGGAAAGTGTAGTAACTACTATGTGTTGCATGACAAGTGCAAAAACACTAGAAAGAAAAAATTAATTACACATTAATATTAACACACGGTGATGTCAGAGCAAATGTGCTTGAGAATTGCTGGGATGCCATTGTCTGGGCAACTGCGGCAGGTTACCACCCACCGGCATGATCTCAATAATGGATAGCCCAACGAGATTTCGGTGAAGGTATTCACAGGCCGTAAGTGGCACAGCCATGTCCTTGCTGCTATGCAGAATGTGACAAGGGACCTTGACAAAAGGGAGAACATGTCTCATGTCACCTACGAATATGAGATGGGCTAAACTCAAGGCTATATCAGTCCGCATGTCAAAACAAGGTTCGACTGTATTCTTGCACCGAGTCCGTGCCACCTACCACCAGCGGAGCAAACCCTGAGCACCGTAGCTTTGTAACTCGACCTCACTCCTTCGAATAGTTGGTCTAGATCTTCGCGCTCAAACCTTTCATAATAGGCCACATCATTCAATAACCTATGGATATACAAATCAGCTAGCTATAGCAAAAGAACAAACCCTAATGGACACCCTTATTTGGTTACCAATTATTTGAACACAAAACTTTTGCTGAAAATTAAGGAACAAAGTAATCTTACAAACATTTCATGTAGTTGAATTTGTTGTTGAGGTCAAATGAAAAGAAGTTTCATTAAGAACTAAAGAGACGCATAGAGAAGGCCGTAAGTTTTGCCAACATGATGATTTTGGAGAAGAGGTCAGCGCGATTAACAGAGGCAATGGCCCCAATCATGCCAGAAAAGAGTGAACAACATACATGCATGATTTTACTTGTAGTTCTTCTAATATGGCGAGTAACATATCCCTCAACAGTTGAATATCTTTCAAAATCGATATAATCTGGATTAGTGGTACGTACCAGCACCGATATTATCATACAAAACAACACATTAAATATTAACAAGGTGAGGCACCAAGTGCTTCCAAACTGATTGATCCGTGCCTAAGTCATGGCCTAGGACTTTCACTTGCTTTCCTGAACACAAAACCTTCACGTTATGAGTTTCGTCCATTATCCCCATTATTTACTTCCTACGTAGGTTGGTTTTCCTACAAGTTCTGCGCTAGTAGTATTATTCATCTTGCTTCATGATAAATGTTATGGAACACCTTTCAAGAAGCACATGAAGAGGTATGTATGGTAAGACAGGTTTATGTAACTTTGTCCAAGAACCACATGAAGAGGTGGTTCGGCATTTACAGACTATGGTCACAGTGAATTTTGCCAGCTACAAAATGAAAAAAATTTGACTACTTGTCTTGGGAAGTGGCACGTTGTCCGACTTTACCAAGTGAGCAAGTGCTTTAAATATCTTGCTAGTCTCTAGGAGATGCATCAGAGAGGTTTTACTGTCATACTTGATGTCATATTCTGATTAAAAATTAATTTTTCAATTGAAAAAAAAAATCCAATATTTTATTTTTTTTAAAAAAAAAGCTATATCAAAATCACCACTATATATGATTACTAGAAATTCTAAATTGGTTAACAGAAATTCTATAGTATGGAATTAATTAAATAAAAAAAAGATGTCACCCCTTAAGCATCCTTCTTAACATATGTTGCATTGCTGATTTTACTCTAAAATTACTAAGAATTATGACCAAGGCATAAGAGTGTATTTTACCAAATACACCCTTAGCAAATATATTTTGGGTTGATTGAATCTAAAGTCCAGAACCAACCCACCCTTTATTTTTGTTTAGGGGTTGAGTCTAGCCTAGCCCGCATGGGCTAGGTAAGACTTAGCCCGGTCACTGACCCAAGCTAGTGACCTCATTAGGCAGCAACATGCATGGTTCAAACCACTCGTGCGCTGCACAAGGCGAACATAATTAAATTACTTTCGCCCTGTTTTCTTTTCTTTTTTTTTCACAACAAGAGATGCAGAAACAAATAGAAAAGGAAGGTCTTACTTGGCGATGAAAAAGGCGAAGGCAAAGAAGAAGATGAAATTGAAAGTCTTGTCTAAAGACTTTCCCTTGCTTTTTTCTTTTTTGTTATGGGATCTCTTTTTCTTTGGATTTTTTGTTCCCTTGTTTTCTGCTCCTTTTTTTCTTAGTATCTCCTCCTCTTTTTCTAACGACCCACTAGCCTTTTAGAGGGGAAAAACCAACTAGTGTTTCCATAGTACGCCTATTCTTTCCTTGATAAAGGATAAGTCCTATGAGGACTTGAATGTGAGATTCAATCCTTATCTCCCCCAGTTTTTATCTTCATTTGGGGATACTCTTGCAACCCCGTGTTTTGGATAGATTGGGACACTAACAATCCTTCCATTGCTAGGCTGTTGTTAGTGATTTCCTTTATGTTGTTTGTACATTGTGGCGATAATAGACACTAGGTAAACTGATGAGCCGACAATGGAAGTCGTGGTTGTTGTCGCGTGTTAGGTGACCAGTGTTTTATTTTTGCAGAGAGCTTTCCTTTATTTTTCAAAGGAAGAAGATAGTGAACAGAAACAAAAAACAGTGTCATTTTGAACTAAAAATGACCATTTCTCAATTTGGTCATCTAAGTTTCCATATTTTTTAATCGGGCCCCTAGACTGAATTTCGATGCCATTTACAAAAGGATCCCTACACCTTAATCACTTGTAATTTTATCCTTAATTAATTCAAAATTTTAATATTTATTCAATTATACCACTAGTTTCATTAATTAAACTAATTCTAAGTTTAACTAAGTCCTCAAACTTATACATGCTTTAATCAACCTCCTAATATCATTAATTAAACCTAATCAAAGTTTAAATGAAACTCCATACCAAGTAGTTCTTTCAATTTCTTTAAAAATTAACTTCTAAAATCATAAATCAAGCATGATTAAACCTATCACAGCTTTCCATTTGTGTTGTCTTAATCTAAATTTTAATTTTTCATTAATTTCTTCTTTTTTTTGAATTTTATGTTGTTCAAAATTGGGATATGATAGAAGGTTCAAATTATCATTTTTATACATTAGATATATAAATAACTTGATCTCAATTTTTACTCCATTCAACAAAGTTAATTTCTAAACCAAACCTGAATCTCATTTAGTATCAATAAATATATATGACATAACCAAAAGATTGATGTCTTCTCCCAAGTATAGGAGTGTCGAAGTAATAAAAAACTCAGCAAGACTGAGGTTGAACTATAGAGAGGTTAATTATATAAATTATAAATAACAACAATTCAATAACAACAACAACAACAACAACAACAACAACAATAATACTAATAGTTATAGTAATAGTAGTAGTACTAATAATAATAATAATAATAGAAAAAGAAGAAGAGAAAGTTGATGAGAACTTTGAGATAAGAGATAAACATGAGGATTAAATAATGATAATAACAAATCCTAAGATTAGAGCATCCACTAATAGTATTTTAAACAAGTATAGTATAAACTTTTTTTATTCAAATAGAAACCATACATAAAGGAGGTTCCAATCATATTATAAATTGTTAACATGATTATATTAGTTATCTTATTTAAATAATGTTAATACTTGTAAATGTTGTCAAGTATTCATAATTATAACTTATGTTAACAACAAATCAAGTTCCTTTCATAGCATAGGTTTTGGTTATACATACGGTTTGTGTTATGAAAGTACCAAGCATTTGTTGTACTAAGTGTTCTACAACATAAATCTAGATTAGTCTTTTAATAAGCAAAGTATTAAAGAGTGAACAAGATAACAAATATAAAACATGTTAGTATCAAACATTAAAGTTCATGTTAAGTTTACACTATACTTATTCTTACACCATTAATGTAACCTTTTCACCTTAACATGATAAACTCAACTAAACATAATAAAGAATGAAAATATAAATAAAAAAGATAAGAGTATAAATAAGATAAAAGTTAACTAAGTAAAGGAAACGAATTGAAAGGAATAAATAAGGTATTAATAAAATAAAACTTAAGCATTATAGAAATACAAAGAGAGAAAGCAAGAGCATGATCTTGATTTGAAAAACAAGATGCCTAAATGCATGGAAAATGCCTTCTTTTATAGGTCAAGATTGGAAACTATTGATTTGATACTTAATTGTTAAGTGGATAGCCAACTCTTGACTTGGTGACAATTCTTATTTTTTGTCTACCCAAAACATTATTGATAACGTCAGAATTTAAACAACTTTCCACATCAAAATTGTAGGAAATTGTCTTAACTTTCTAGAAAAAAAAGAAGGTCTTTTGGACTTGTAGGACTTAAGATATAGGCTGAACACTAACCAGTGTCCGATTTGTAGGACAGATTCAAACTTCTTTGTTGTTGCTACAATTTGGACTTGAAAATGACTTTTTTAAAACCAGACCTCTACATAAAAGTTATAGCCCTATGTCTCACATTTTCATCCATATAAAGTAGACATAAATTTGAGATCTAGAGCTCGAAATATAACCCAATTATCGAACAATATTTCATTTTATACTACACTAGCATCTCTTTTATATGTTTGGTGATCTCTTTGTCCTTATAATTTCAGTACTTAAACTCATCAATTAATCCTTTTATTTATATGATAGACCTGCATTTAAGATGAACATTTACCATAAATTAAAGGTATCTTATATTATTAGATATATTATTATAAAACATGCTTTAGTTAAAGAGTTATTGATACTTCAAGTGCAAAATGATGATATAAAACCTTGATAAAAATGCACTTTTAAATAATAATCAATATACTGAAACAAAACTCATAAAACACCTTCAGCACTAATGTTACTAGTTCAGTTTGGTTTCATAGCCTCCCTAATCTAAACAATTAAGCCAGAATGGGTGTTTTAACACCTAATACACTAAAGTCAATTGATTTAAGAGCTATTGGTCCAACGCTTAATACATAGGTTAAGGAGAAAAGTTTAAAGAATCAAACATTGCACTATTTACGTATCAACATCTATGACCCGAGTTACTAAGCTCATAGGGGTGTCTCAACACCTAATGCCCTAAGACTAATTGGTTTGGGAGTCATTAGCCGAAAGTTTGTTATATGGGTTAATGATGCATAGTGTTTTAAGTTATATGTATATATATTAGAAAAAAAAGAGAGAGAAAAATAATAATAATCCTAACCCAAGAAAGTTATCCTTAAACATTAGAACCAAAATTTTATTTTCTTCCAAGAAAGGCCTTATAATTATGTGTTGATATATTGAGTATAAAAGAAAGGTTTATTAATATATTGTTAAAAGGTATTGAGCAAATATATATATATATAATAAGATTTTGTTTATCTGGATAAATTATGGAAGTTGAATGATGAATACTTTGCTTTATGAAATTTACAAATTGTTTTTCTATTTTACCGCTTTGATTACTAGGGACTAATAATAAGCTGGTTGGAGGGTGTGATTAGTACTTAAAAGTTCATTTTTATCAAGATTTTATATCATCATTTTACACTTGAAGTATCAATAACTCAATAACTAAAGCATGCTTTATAATAACGTATCTAATAATATAAGATATCTTTAATTTATGGTAAATATTTATTTTAAACACAGGCCTATCATATAAATGAAATGATTGATTGATGAATTTAAGAACTAAAATTGAAAGGACAAAGAGATGGCCAAACTTAGAAAAGAGATGCCGGTGTAGTCTAAACCGGAACACTGTTTGGTAATTCGGTCATATCTAGAGTTGTAGATTTTAGATTTAGGTCTAATTTATTTGGATGGAAAGGTAAGATATAGGCCTACAACTTTCATATTGAGCTGGAGATCTAAAAAGATCATTTTCAAGTTTAAATTGGAGCAACAAAAAAGAAGTCCAAATTTGTCTTCTAGCTTGAGCACTGTTCAGTGTTTGGCCTATATCTAGAATTCTAGAAGTCTAATGACTAGTATTTTTTACACAACAAAGTTGAGATAATTTCCTACAACTTTCATGTTTTCAAGTTGTTTTAAATTTGACATTATCAATGATATTTTGGTAGAAAAGAGAAGATAAGGATTGTTACCAAGTCAAGAGTTGGCACCCACTCACCACCCACTCATCAAATCAATAGTTCCTAATTTTGTCCTATAAAAGGAGGCATTTACCATGTATTTAGGCATCCTAGTCTCCAAATCAAGATCATGTTCTTGCTTTCTCTCTTTGTATTTTTTGTAATGTTTATGCTTTGCTTTTATTAATATCAAGTTTATACTTTTCATTTCCTTTTCTTTACTTAGTTAACTCTTATCTTATTTATGTTCTTATTTATTTTTATTTATTTATCTTTCTTTTATTATGTTTAACTAAGTTTATTATGTCAAGGTGAAAAGGTTACACTAATGGTGAAAGAATAAGTATAGTGTAAACTTAATATGAACTTTAATGTTTGATACTAATATGTTTTGTATTTGTTATCTTGTTCACTCTTTAATACTTTACTTGTTAAATGACTAATCTTGATTTATATTGTATAACACTTAGCACAACAAATACTGGGCACTTTCATAGCTCATACTGTATGGTAGAATCGACACCTGAGTTATAAAAGGAACTTAATTTGTTGTTAACATAAGTTATAATTATGAATGCTTGACGAGATTTATACGTATTAGCATTAATCGAATAAGATAACTAATGCAATCATGTTAACAATCTATAATCTAATTAGAACCTTTTTTGTGTGTCATTTTTCCAATTGAGTAATAAAAGTTTATACTATACTTGCTTGACATACCATTAGTGAATCCTTTAACCTTGACATTTATTGTTATCATTGTTTAATCCTTTCGTTAATCTTTCATCTCAAAGTTCTCATCAACTTTTCTTTATTATTATTATTAGTAGTAGTAGTAGTAGTAGTACTATTACTAATATTACTACCTACTACTACTAGTATTATTATTATTGCTATTATTATTATTATTATTATTATTATTATTATTATTATTTATAATTGTTGTTTATAATTTGTACAATTAACATCCCTGTGGTTCAACTCCGGTCTTACCGGGTTATATATTACTTCGAACTCTTACATTTGGGAGAAGACATCAATCTTTTAGTCGTGCTACACTACTTACCTTATTGTTAAGAATGAATTTTTAAAATATTTAACTAGAACAATATTTGAATAAGTAAGGGTTATCCCAATAAAAGTTTTGCACGTCGCTCAAAAACTTTCTTTTATCTTGGGTACTCTAATAAGCTGGCAAATCTCCTGAAGCAAGAAAATTGATATTTTTATCATACCAAGGCATTAAGAAAGTAAGGATTCACCAGGAAAGTAATCATTGATTGGTGTAATGTTGGATGTCAAATCTATTATCACTCTTAATAAAAGATCCACATAAACATTTTTTATGTCTTCTTCATCTGTGATTTCTTCTTAAAAATAAATTATTTACAAATCTTTAAATTTATCCAACTTAATTTTACTTAAAGTAGAATCAAGTTGATCATAAACTAATTCTTTAATATTATCTATTTCTTATAAATCATTATAATCTCTAAATTGCTTGCAAATGTTGAAAATATTCATCTCCAATGTCATGTTTCCAAATGATAACTTCATTAGTCCATTCATATAATAGATCAATGCATTAAAAGATGTAAGAAACAAACGTCCTAAAATAACAGGAAATGAATTGCATGCTTTAACTGGTTGTGTATCAAAAATAATAAAATCCACAAGATAAATGAATTTAGCAACATGTAGTAACACATCTTTAACTATTTCTCTAGGCACTTTTACAAATCTATCAGCAAGTAAAAGAGTTATAGAAGTTGGTTTTAACTTATCTAGATTGAGACTCTCAAAGACTGAATATTGAAGTAAATTGACACTAGCTCCAAGATCAAGTAAGGCTCTTTCAATTTTATATTTTTCAATTAAGCAAGAAATTGTAGGACAACCAGGGTTTTTATATTTTAAAGCATAATTATTATGAAGAATGCTAGTTACTTGTTCAGCCAAAAAGACTTTCTTTTTTCACATTTAGTTTTCTCTTCACAATGCACAGATCTTTCAAAAATTTAGCATAATAAGAAACCTCTTTAATAACATCCAGCAAAGGTATATTGATCCTTATCTATTTGAAAGTTTCAAAGATTTCAGAGTTGTGATTGAATTTCACTTGTTTGGCCATGGAATGAGGAAATAGAAGTGTTTGTGAGAAATTAGTCTTTTCTTTACAATATTCATATTTAAGCCCTTCCTTACCCTTAAAGATTGACTAATCATCTTTCTTACAAGGTTTAAGAGTGGGTTTTTTGATAACCTTACCACTGTGAAAAGTGGTCACTAATTTGACTTATTTCATATATTAGCTTCTAGAACCACTTACATTTGCATTGTATTGCCCTTTGAGATTTTATTGTGGTTGAGATGGAAACTTACTTTTCTCTTGGAAACCTAGAGTAGATATCAATTTTGCAAGAGTATCTTTAAAATCTATCATGTTTTGAACAAGCTAAGTATTAATTATTTCTTGCTTTCCAATGAATGCATATAATGCTTTCTCAAGATTTTTTCTAGGAGGGGGAGCATAAGGAGATGCATATCCATGAGAATTTTAGAAATTATAGTGTGCTTGAAATGGTGGTTATAAAGTTTGTACATTATTATTATCACTCTTCTAACTAAAATTTGGGTGATTTTTCCAACCAGGATTGTATATTTGCAAGTATGAGTTATAATTGAGCCTTTGAAAACTGTTTAAAGCATGGGATTGTTCATACAGACATTTCTTAAAAAAAGGCAAGGTTGGATAGTCATTAGTTGAGTGTTTATTTGTTTCACATATTTGACATATAATGTTTTGAATAGATTTTAATTGATCATTTTTTTTAAATTCTAATACCTTGACTTTTCTAGCTAAAAATACAAACTTGGCTTGAAGGTCATGATCTTTTCTAAAGTTATATATACCTCTACTAGATGTATGAGGTTAAGTTTTAGTCGGTGCCTTATATCTACGGTGTCTCAATTTTGAGCATTTTCAACTAACAAGTCTAAGTACTTTATTGCTTCATCAGGGTCTTTATCTTCAAAATTTTATTGCACATCAATTCAACCATTTGCCTATTTTTACGTGTTAACCTTTCATAAAATATGAAATCAATCTGCATATTTTAAAATAATGATGAGGGCAAGTATTAAGCAAGTCTCGATATCTATCCCAATATTGATAAAATATTTCTCTTGGTTTTTAAGTGAAAGTGGTGATTTATCTTTTGAAAGAGTTTGTTCTATGAGAAGAGAAAAATTTCTTTAAAAACTATTGTTGCATTTTATCCTAAACACGAATGAATTCAAGTCTTAAATTTTATAGTCATGTTTTAGCTTTATCTTTTAATGAAAATAGAAAAAGCTTTAATCTAATAGTATTCATGCTAAAATTTGAATCATTATATATATTGCAGACCTGCTCAAATTTCTTTAAATGCAAGTATAAATTTTGTAAATCTAAGCCATGAAAAGAAGGCAAAAGTTGAATAATGCCTAGTTTAAAATTAAAATGAGATGCATCAATGAGGAAACGTAGGCATAATGGTGCACTTGTTCTTGTGAGATTCATATGGTTTCTAAGTGTTCTAATATAGTTATTCTCATTATAAAAGGAATGATTATCTTCTTCGATTATATTTTCTGAAAATGATGAGGATACCCTCCAAAGTTTACCACTTAATGTATATGACCATATTCTTATGCACGTGTAGGAATATAATAAAAGGAAAAAGAAAACAAAAGATAAAGAAACAAAGTTAGATACAAGAAAAGTGAAAAGATAAAATAAAATAAAATAAATACTATAATTTATACAAGAATTGACTTCCCCAACAACGGTGCCAAAAACTAGACAGGACCAAAAGATTGATGTCTTTTTCCAAGTGTAGCAATGTTGAAGAAATAAATAACCCGACAAGACTGGGGTTGAACCATAGGGAGGTTAATTTTATAAATTATAAACAATAATAATAATAGTAGTGGTAGTAGTAGTAATAGAAGAAGAAAAAGAAGTTAATAAGAACTTTCAGATGGAAGATCAATGTAAAGATTAAATAATGATAACAACAAATGTCAAGATTAGATTCTTAACATGATTACATTAGTATAGTATAAACTTTTATTGTTCAATTGGAAACCATACACAAAGGAGGTTTCAATTAGATTATAAATTCTTAACATGATTACATTAGTTATCTTATTTGAATAATGGTAATACTTGTAAATGTTGTCAGACATTCTTAATTATAACTTATGTTAACAATAAATCAAGTTCCTTTCATATCTTACGTGTTAGTTATACCATACAATATGGGTTATGAAAGTGTCAAGTATTTATTGTACCAAGTATTATACAATATAAATCTAGATTAATCGTTTAACAAGCAAAATATTAAAAGTGAACAAGATAACAAATACAAAACATGTTAGTATCAAACATTAAAGTCCATATTGAGTTTACACTATACTTATTCTTACATCATTGGTGTAACCTTTTCACCTTGACATAATAAACTTAGCTAAACATAATAAAATAAAGAAATATAAATAAATAAGATACAAATATAAATAAGATAAAAGTTAACTAAGTAAAGGAAAAGAAATAAAAAACATAAACAAGATATTAATTAAAGCAAAATTTAAGTTTTACAAAAATATAAAAAGAGAAAGCAAGAGCATGATCTTGATCTGGAAACCAAGATGCCTAAATGCATGACGAATGCCTCTTTTTATAAGAAAAAAAATTAGAGACTACTGATTTGATGGCTAATTGATGAATAGGTGATCAACTCTTAACTTAGTGACAATCCTTATTTTCTTATCTAAGCAAAATGTCATTGCTAACATTAGAATTAAAACCAACTATACCATGAAAATTCTAAGAAATTATCTTATTATTCTAGGAAAAAAAATTAAGGTCATTTGGACTTCTAAAACTCAAGATATGGGCTGAACACTAAACAATGTTTAGGCTGCAAGATATATTCGGACTTCTTCATTTTTATTATAATTTGGATTTAAAAACAACTTTTTAAAACTAGAACTTCACATGAAAGTTGTAGGCTTATGTCTTACCTTTCTATCAATATAAAATAGATCTAAATGCAAGATGTACAGCTCTAGATATGACCCAAATACCAAACAGTGTTCTAGTTTGGACAACACTAACATCTCTTTTATAACTTTAATCATCTCTTTATCCTTTCAATTTCAGTACTTAAACTTATTAATCAATACTTTTATTTATATGATAAGCCTGCATTTAAGATGAACATTTACCTCAAATTAAAAGTATCTTATATTATTAGATATATTATTATAAAACATACTTTAATTGAAAAGTTATTGATAATTCAATGGCAAAATGATGATATAAAACCTTGATAAAAATACACTTTTAAGTACTAATCATAAGATTAATATGAAGATTAAATAAAAAAAACTTGTTAATGTTAGAGGATTCACTAATGGTATTTCAAATAAGTAAAATATAAATTCTTTTTATTATTCAATTGGAAACCACACATAAAGAAAGTTCCAATTATATGATTTATCATTAATAGCTCATAATAAATTATTAACATGTTCATATTAATTATTTTATTTAAGTAACACCAAAATTTTAAATATTTTTAGGAATTTATGAAGTTAAATTACATTAACAATAAATTAGGTTTCTTTCATAGTACGAGTGTAGGTTATACCATATGGTTGGTTATGAAAGTGTCAAGCATTTGTTAAACGAAGTTTTATACAACACAAATTTAGATGAATTATTTACTAAGTAAGGTATTAAGAATTAATAAAATAAAAATAATAAGATATGTTAATAGCAAATTGTTTGGGATACAATTATTAAAGTTGATTAGTACTTAAAAGTGTATTTTTATTAAGGTTTTATATCATCTTTTTGCACTTGAAGTATTAATAACTCCTTGACTAAAGCATATTTTATAATAACATATCTAATAATATACGATACCTTTAATTTGTGGTAAATGTTCATTTTAAATGCAGGCCTATCACATAAATAAAAGGATTAATTGATGAATTTAAGAATTGCAATTAAAAGGATAAAGAGATGGTCAAACTTAGAAAAAAGATGTTGGTGTAGTCCAAACTGGAACACTGTTTGATAATTGGGTCATATCTGGAGTTGTAGATCTTGGATTTAGGTCTACTTTATATGGATGGAAAGACAAAAAAAGATAAAGATTGTCATCAAGTTAAGAGTTGGTCACCCATTCATCAAATTAATAATTTCTAATTTTAGCATATAAAAGGAGGTATTTGTCATGCATTTAGGCATCTTGGTTTCCAAATCAAAATCATGCTCTTACTTTCTCTCTTTGTATTTTTTGTATTACTTATGTTTTGCTTTCATTAATATCAAGTTTATACCTTTTATTTTCTTTTCTTTACTTAGTTAACTTTTATCTTATTTATGTTCTTATTTTGTTTATTTATTTTTCTTTCTTTCATTATATTTAGCTAAGTTTATTATGTCAATGTGAAAAGATTAGACTAATGGTGTAAGAATAAGTCTAATGTAAACTTAATATGGACTTTAATATTTGATACTAACATATTTTATATTTGTTATCTGGTTCACTTTTTAATATTTTGCTTGTTAAATGACTAATTTAGATTTATATTGTATAACACTTGGTACATCAAATGCTTAGTACTTTCATATCACAAATTGTATAGTATAACCGACACCTATGCTATGAAAGAAAATTAATTTGTTGTTAACATGAGTTATAATCATGAATGCCTAATGAGATTTATAAATATTAGCATTAATTAAATAAGATAACTAATGTAATTATGTTAACAATTTATAATCTAATTGGAACTTTTTTTTTGTGTGGTTTCCAATTGAATAATAAGAGTTTATAATATACTTGTTTGACATAACATTAGTAGATCTTCTAACCTTGACAATTATGGTTATCATTGTTTAATCCTTACATTAATCTTTCATCTCAAAGTTCTCATCAACTTCTTCTTCTTCTTTTATTATTATTATTATTACTACTACTACTACTACTACTACTACTATTACTAGTATTATTACTATTACTATACTACTACTACTACTACTATTACTACTATTATTGTTATTATTATTGTATTATTATTATCTATAATTTACACAATTAACCTCCCTATGGTTCGATCTAGTCTTGCCAAGTTATTTATTACTTTAACACTTTTACACTTGAGAGAAGACATCAATCTTTTAGTCGTGTCAAAAGTTTATATTGAGTTTATACTATACTTATCCTAACACCACTAGTGAAATATTTTCACCTTGACATAATAAACTTAGTTAAACATAATAAAAAAGAGAAACATAAATAAACAAAAGGAAAACATGATTATGTAAGTATAGTAAAGGAAATAAAAGGTATAAATAAGAGATTAATAAAAGCAAAACTTAAATATTATAAAAATATAAAGAAAGAGAGTAAGAACATAATCTTAATCTGAAAATCAAGATGCTTAAATGCATGACAAATACCTTCTTTTATAGGTTAAATTTTAGAACAATTGATTTGATGACTAATTGTTAAGTGAGTAGCCACCTGCTAACTTAGTAACAATTCTCATCTTCTTGTCTATTGAAAACGTCATTGTTATCTTTAGAATTTGAATAGATAGTCTTTATGAAAGTTCTGAAAAATTATTTCAGCTTTCCAATAAAATAAGAATGAGGTCATTTAGACTTCTACAACTTGAGATATAGGTTAAATAATAAATAGTGTCTACGCTGTATGATAGATTTTAATTTTTCTATTGCTGCTACAGTTTGAACTTGAAAACAATCATTTTGAATCTTAAACTCTTCATGAAAGTTTTAGGCCTATGTTTTAGCTTTTTATCCATGTAAAATAAATCTAAATCCAAGTTCTACAGCTTCAATTATAATCCAATAACCAAATGGTGTTCTAATTTGAATTCAACTAGCATCTTTGTTCTAAGTTTAGCCCTCCTTTTGTCTTCTCAATTTTAGTAGTTAAACTCATCAATCAATCGTTTAATTTATGTGATAAGTCTATATTTAAAATGAATATTTACTATAAATTAAAGATATCTTATATTATCAGACATATTATTATAAATCATGCTCTAGTTAAGGAGTTACTAATACTTCAAATATAAAATAATGATATAAAACCTTGATAAAAATATCTTTTTAATTATTAATCAAACATCCTATCATAAATCCATAACATAACACCTTTATGCAGGCCACCTCATTGTGAATCTCTAACATAACATATTTGTTTGGGTCATCTTACTGTTGATCCCACCTTTAGAATTTTAAATCACAACTGAAGTAGAAAAAAACAACATACTAATTTATAGATGTTTTTTTTCCAAAAAGAACCTCCTCATCCTTTTTCTACACATGCACATCCCATTTTAGAAACCTCTTCTAGCCATGATAATTTTGAAGCACACAATAAAGCCAAATAACCACCACGGATTATTTAATTCAGATACCAATTGATGTAGACAGAAGCTAATAAGACATCAACAACACAAAAAACACATAAATATTTGATTAGTAAAATGGATTGTAAATGTAAATCCTAAATTTGCATTTTTATTCTTTGAAAATTAAGTATATGATGGATATCTTCTCAAGAGATTTACAATACCTACAAATATAAAAGAAAACATTACCTCTACTAAAACCAACTAAAATTCCAAAAGCACGAGGAAAATAATAAAATTGACCACAACAACAATTTATGGACCTAATTCTAGGATATTCAACGATTCTATTAGTGATAAAATGGATTTTTGAAGGAAAATTGTTCGTATAATCACCTGCAGAAATTCAAGAGCATAATCTTACAATTGGATCTCTTGCTATCATCATTTTAAATTGTTAACATAGTTTGATGCGACCAGATATTCTCTTGAATATAGATCTATTCCACTAATTCATGAAAGTTTTTGATGGGTTATCCACATAGTTTATATGGATCAAATCGTTTTCCACTTGTGTCAAATTCTTACTTGAATGTTTAGAATCGTCCCTTTCCATAAGCCTTGTTGCATCACTATCATATACTCTACTTTCTACTTTCCTAATAGACATTATTCCTTTATGAGTTTTTAAAAATAGATCATAGATTTGATTTACTCTAAGGTAAGTCGTTGAGCGCATCACAATCCTTGTTTATGCCTCCCCTCATAGTTGATCCATTTGCTTAATTAAGTTTGCTATCAAATGCTCTCATCAACCAAATCTTTATGATAGGGTTCTCTGTGTTGTCTCTTGTGCCTTTATAATGTTTTAGATGACCTCCACTTCTGCATTGTGAAGTCGTAACTGGTTGCCTGTCCTTGTGTTCATCAAGTTCGCTGGTATATTCTAATACTAATTAATGCAATGTACAGCGCAGGTTTCTTAAATCTAAAATTTTACAACTTTAAATTGAAGACAAAAAACTAAGATTTCTCAAGTATAGAGAAAAACTCAATTGAAAAGTTATGAATAAATTTTTTATTAATATATCTCTTATTTGCCCTGGAAATAAACCAAACAACTTTAGTTATATCAATACAAAATCTGAAATTTTTATAAGGAAAGATTTTTATTAAAAGTTGGCTCATAAAATCTAATTAGTATTAGAATTCTTAAACTAAAAAAATCCTAGAAATCTAAATAATGAATTAAATATTATAATAAAAATAATTATGCCTTAAAACGAGAAGAAAATAAAATATCGAAAAACGCCAAGCTAGACAGAAGTTTCAAATGACACAGGATGAGATATAATGGTAGCATTATCTAAAGCTAGCAAGAGTATATTATACTGTCAACTTGTTTCATCTCTCTATATTCCCGGAAGAGAACATTATGCCGAATTGAGGTCATACACACATATATACATGTATATTTCAATTCAATTGCAAGTGATCTTCCGATTTTCTAAACTTTCTTCAACATCTGCAATAAAATATATATGTATGTATGTATAAAGAGAAGGCAAGAGCTTTGAAATCAAGCTATGATATACTGTTCTATGAACGAGCTCAAAACCCGACTAACAAGTCAGCAGAAGCTTCAACTTGGCATCGTTGCGTGTACATGAGGATACCAATCAACCCTGTCATCCCATCATTATTTCAAAGCTCCATCCTGACCTCTCAAATGCAGTGTATATCCCTTTCTATTCACAAGATATGGGTGCCAACGTCTAGTATTTCGTTCAGAGAATTGAAGCTAGTCTTGGGCTTCATCTTCGTTCAATGAGAAGATATCAACAGGGGAGCATGTATAGTCAACAAGACTATGAGCCAATCTACCATTTGAAGAACGTAGTGGATCATCTAGATACACCACAATGACAGTGATATCATCGTGGATGTGGCGTCTCCCTCCTCTTCCAATTCTTTTTATATCATCATATCTCATTTCTGTTTTCCTTGCAGCCTCCTGGATGGCAGCTCTCACCAATCGCTTTGCTATTCCCTGTAAAGAAAGTAGGCACTCGTTTTTCAGAACAAACAGAAACATCTTTTTTCTACCAGTGCATCATTAGTTATGGTTAAGACTATTTACACAAGGTGAAAGAAGTTTTCAAAAGTAAGTGCAAAGAAACAAATTATAAAGCAGAAATTTACAAAAACAAATAATAGGGGAGACATTACAAATCGGGGGCTTCTCAAAACTATATCGACGGCTGTTTTGTCGCTTATTTGCTCCCAAAGACCATCTGATGCAAATATCAAGAACAAGTCTTGTGGCTTTAGCTTTCTCATCAGTATTGATGGTTCTGCCGTCATCACAGGCCTTGTTAAAGGAAAAGGAAATCCAAATGGCTGAAAATGAGGATCTCTGTTGAACTCAGGTTTCTTTAAATAGATGTCTCCTATTGATCTTGAAACCTGCAGTAGAGAAGTTTTAAATAAACCTAGTGCATCACAAGCTGTAGAATGTCACTAGAAAATTTAACGAGACGCTGATTTCAATCAACAACACTGCACCTGCTTGCAGTTCATAAAAAAGTCTAGAAGCTCAAATTATTGCAGTCATGCAGCATAACTTACGCTTGATTCCATTAGAGCCACAGAACTTGTATTATAACTTCAAGTTACAAAATAAAGTACAGATGCTTGCCATCTTCACGAATGTTCAGTTTGCCTATGTTATGGCACGGCTACTGTTGGAACACAGCTTTATATATTGAAACACACATCTTATGAACCATTCTTCAAACTACTCCAATCTAAGAAAACGTAGCCAGCATGTAAAACTACGAGGAGGAGAATGTTTTACCCTTTCCCATTTGAGAAACACGATGAGACTAGCAAATACAAGTTACGGAAGTTCATGTAAGGACTTTAAGAAGTTCCGTTTCATTCACTCTTCACAAAGTATTATTTGCAAACTTTAGAGAATTGTTTTCAAGATATTATTAGGAAGATGTTGGCGTGGAATATAGATAATAATTTCTATACCTTCAACGAAAAGAGGTAGATTGTTTCAAGGTTCTAGAGATCATACTTATCTTGAAAAGATTTCATAAATAACCACCAGGACAAGCACAACCATGAAACTACCACAAAATAAAACCGCAATAGTACAGGTGAAAAAGGAGAAAATATCAAGAAATATGGAGCATGCGCACTATTTGCAAGAGAAGGACACAAAGATATACCATTTAAATCTAACAATCTATCAGTAATTTTCTAATCCATTGACTCTGCAAGTCTGATTCTAAATGAAGTTGGGAATGAAACACATGACTAGCTATAAACTCCATCGGTATACAGAGAGGAATTATCAAGCAAAAGTACAATAACCAAGTGTAGACTGCCAGAGGAATCATAAAAGAGTCAGCTTCATGGTCCTAGCAGTCAGGACCTGAAGAACATGTCCTTTGAAGCACAAGCATGCTTATTAAACATTAAACTCATCATTGACGAGAAATTAATGACAGAATGGAAACTTAAGATGGTGACTGTGTCCAACATCAGCATTCAAAGGCATTTTGTATCGCTGCAGGATCAAGTACTAACAAAATATTAAGCATAACAGCTGCATATCGTGACACAATAAAGAACTTTGCACAGATTCATTAAATCTTTAGTTTAAGCTTGCGTCCATCCAAACCAGTTTACGCAATCGCCGCTCATGCTGGACAAAATCCTATTAGATAAATGCAAAACCAAGAGAATTTCGACAACCACTATGAAGCAGGAGTACTAAAAAATTGATACCTGAATTATGCCCTTTATCCGCCAAACTCCACGAGTATAAACCACGATATGTGCATCGTCAGGATGGAGTGCCTCCACCTCCTTCCTCACCTCCTCATCGCTGACATTGTGATCAGTAGTTAACCTTTCTGCCACCACTGCACTATTTTCCTTGCCTTCAGATGCTTTTCTACCAAGCACTACTCTCGAATCCCCGAGATTTGCCACATATAAAACATCATTTGATATTGCCCCAAGAAGGCAGCAAGAACCCACAGATGCCATCTGAGGCCGAGCTATCGATGATTGCTTTACAAAATGTAAGAATTCCATTTCTGTAGCATCAAATGCCTTTCTTATCGCCTCTGCAGATAATCCTCCTTGTTCTGTTGCAAACTCTGATAGCGAAAACCATTGAATTAAGAGCAAGACGAATAAAGAAATGAAAAATATTAAAACATTGTCCAATTGAGTTATTATATTGTTTTGATTTAACCAACATGGAATTGCCTATAATAACGATGACCCAAAAACATACAGTTTTACATTTTTCTGTTGACAATTTTTTTTTAATCAAGTTTTCTCACAATATCAATAATCCAACCACCCACTTTTTTTCTTTTCCTGCACCTTCCCGGAGACCAAACTTGGCAAAATTAAGCAGACGAAAAATAAAGAAGCTAAAGCCTTGGTCTATTTTCTTTTAATATTTTTTTTCCAGTTCAAATTCCAAAAAATGCAACACGGGCCAAAGCATAACCAAAGCTCCACCAAAGTGGAATAAGAAAACGGTAAACATTACGAAAAATTAAGATCATAAAACCTTTCATTTTCTTCAACTTTCCCCCTCTATCCCAAAACAAAAAAAAAAAAAAAAAACAAAGAAGCAAAACTCACTATGGAGGAAAGGGAACAAATGATGAGTGAGAAAGCGAGAAGCTTCAGGGCCGCCATGGCCATCATAAACACCAACATAAGTAGCAGAAGGAGAAGTGAACACTTGTCCCTGGTCCTCAAGCAAGGAGTTAGCTTGAACCACAGCAATTGAATAATCTCCACAAGCGTAAGGTTTCAAGTCCATATGCCATAATAGCCCATCTCCACCACCCTCCCCTCGTAAACATCTCATTAATGGCCTTGTGCACATCTCCAAGAAAATGCCCTTCTAATGAAAATCACTCTCTTTGTCTCTGTGTTTGATTTATGAGATAGTCTAGGTGCACAGACTGAGGACAGAGAAGGGGGTGGGAGGAGGGGGGGGCGGTATTGGGACTTGAGGTCTTGAGAATGGTTCAAAGTAAACGGTGAGGACAGTGGAAGTTTTAAGGGTTTTTTTTTTCTACTTAGCTGATGTGACTTGAGAAAAAACTTGTCTTCAGCTTTTGTCAGGTTAGAATCTAACTGGCTTGGTGTTTTCGCTCGGACCAATTCCTGTTTTTTCTGATTCTGTGACTTGTCTCCTTTGCTTCACCTGACTGATTGGTTATTGCCTACTGGGTGTGTGGCATTGAGGGCAGTGGTAGCGTTATTAAAATAGTTAAAAGTTTTTAAGAACGGTGAGTATTAGGTAGAAGTGTTTGGTTAAATATACAATTAGAAACGAGGTCATATTGAAAACAATTAAGAATTTATAAAATATATATTTGGTTGTCATTAATATATATATATATATATGATAAGCCAACTTTTGGCCTTTTGAGCTGAAAAGTGTCCTCAAATCCATACTAACTCTATTCTGATGACAAATTCATTCATAATAAATCCATAATGATTCAGAAAGTGATCGATTCCATAATTTTGTTTTTATTTTTTTGTGGTTAATCTTTTATTTTAACACCAACGAGTGTACCAATATCGGTATTATTCAAATATGTACATGAATTTTTTTGTTAATTTTTGGGGTAATATAATTCAACTTTGAACTTTGAAGAACAAAAAATGAAATTACATATATGGTCGACGGAGTGATTGTAGTTCTCCCATACTTTTATGTTCTCCTCGCTTCCCAAATGGACTGAAAATATCCCATCGTTTGTCTCCCCTGCGGGAAGTTTTTATTTCGTATTTTTTCTTCGTTTCATCATTCAAGAATATTTATTTTCCATGGAAGTCGGCGGAGGTATATCTGTTTACGAGACCTACGACATCACGTTGAACATTCTTTTGTTTGAACTTTGAACAAAAGCCAAGAAACTAGCCCTTCTCTTGAATGACGATTATTCCTTGACGTTTGGAACGTGTTGCTCTTTTTCCTGCCTCCATAGGTTTTACCAAGTAGCTGACAGAGATGGGTGTTGTTTTTTCCGGCGACATTGCCCAATCTTATGCGTCTCTGCTCATAGCTATGACCAATGTTTCTTCCAAAATTTGCTTTGATTGACTGTAGCGTGAAACACTCCAAGAAATGGTTTGTCAATCTGCTTCGGGACTTTACATATAATTTACGAGCAGAATTATTGCCTCTGATTAGGCAGAATAATTTATTGAAATTCTGGATGATACTACAGAATGAACAATAGTTTCTTATTGTCTTGGGCTGTAGGAGTTCCTCCAATCTAACATATCACACCATCATATTGTTTATCAGAAAGATAATAATTATGCGATAAACCATTTACTAATCAATTGAATAATTATTAATTTTCTAATCAATATGCTATATGTTCTTCGTTTCCTCCTCCGAAATAAAAAAAAAATCTACAATTAGATAGTTAATTTCAAGAAAAAATAAATAGTAAACTTTCAAAATCAAATGAATTGCACATGTTTTAAGATTTAAACCTTAAAAAAGAGTGAATTTGTCTCACTTAATACCAAGCAAAAGCCAAAACATGAAGGTAATAGAATACTTGTAAAAGAAAGAAAGAAAAAAAAGCACCACTGAAAAAATAGATAAAATAAATTGAAGGTAAATTTCATAAAGAAAGTTTTATATCACCCTTTTTCCTAGTAATTAGATGACCTGTTTATAATAATATAAAGTTAAAGTATCATATAAACATCTAATTCTAATGGTATAGATATTGTTTTTATTAAATAAGGAGCTCACATATTGAATTTTAATACAAAATAAATTTTTTGAATAAAATTATATAAGATATAGAATCATTAGATTTAGTCTGAGTTTTTATATCTTGTAAATACTGATATATTGTTTGGTAATAAAGACGAAATGCTAAAAATAGGAATTCAAGATTTATTCCTACTTATTTGGCTGTAAGGAAGGAAGAGAGAATACGAACGAAGATTCGAAATGAAAACGTAAATTAAATATAATTTTATACGAGGAAGGAAAAATTAAAAATAAGAAATGAAAATATGATTTTTTTAATTAAAAAATCATTGTTCATTTTATATATATATATATAGCAGTAAGAAAAATATGTCAGAGTACCCAAAAAATTATTAAAGATTGGTTGAGAAATTTTAAAAAATACAAAGATGAAAATTTAAAAATATATTTTTGACTAATAAAAGTTCTATTTACAAAGAAAATTCAATTTAAAAAAAAATTAATTTATTTAAGGACTCAATTAGATTTTGTAGAAAGATTAATTGAGATTTGAATGCAAAAAAAGTTGTTTTTAAGTTAATTTAAGCTTTAATTAAAAGAAATTAATGTTTAGGAATCAAATTATAATTTTTAAGAGTTAATTTGGTTAAATTAAGGGTTTAATTGCATAAATATTAAAGTTTTATAGTTAATTAGAAACTTGATAGAAGTAGTCTAAAACCAAGAACCAAATTGGAAGAGGCATGTAAATATAAAGGTTATAATTGATTGAATTAAGGGCTAAATTAAAGAAATTAAAAGTTTATTGATCAATTAAAAGTTAAAATTCATAAATTCAAAACTAAGGATCAAAGTGAAAAAGATGATCAACTTCAGGGCTAACATTTGAATTTAGTAAGGATGAAATTGAATTGATTCTTAAAATTAAACTTGCAATTGAGAACTTAATTGAATTAATAAAAAAATTAAGAATTGATTTGGAAATTGACATGTTTTGGCTCTCTTTTTTTTTAAATGAAATGAAGCGTTTTTTTTCAAAATAATATTATTTCATTCGTTATTCATTAAAAAAAAAAGATGTTCCAAATGATATTGTTTTGAATAGCACCATGCATCTTTTTCTTCCTTTGGATGTGCATAGGCAAGGAAAGAAGAAGATTTCCCCCTCCATTGCCTCTCTCCCTCTCTTTCCTAGAAACCCAAAAAAACCCAACACAACCCACACCTATAACCTACAATGATTTGAAAAAAAAATAAAGGGGATAAACCATGTGGACAGCTCTAGGGTGACTGTCTAGCCACTTTACCCATTCGATATGATTAGACAGACTAGAGTGGCTCTATCCCCTTATCTTCTATAAATACTAAAGGAGAAAATGAAAATGTAGAGGGTGAATAAAGAGGAGGGACAACCAAAAGAAACATAAGGGATGACCAGAGAGGAGAAGACAATAAAAAAGAACTAGAAAAACAAAGAAAGATGGAGACCAAAGGAAAAGAACAAAACAAAGAAATAGAGAAGGAAAAAGATGACGAAAAAAGATATAAAGAAAAGAATAAAGAAAAATTAAGAAAAAAACATAAACGAAAGGGATGTTAAGGATAGATGAACAAAAAGGAAAAAAGGAAACACATAAGAAGAAAAAAAGAAAGAAAAAGAAAGCATATAGAGAATAAAAGGAAGAATCACCAACTAACAAAGCAACTCCTAGTACATGGCCATCTTGTTAGGAATAAGAACCCCTAGCACCATCATCAACACTACTAGAAACAACCGCTAGGTTAATTTCCCCTCCCTTTCTTCCTTCTTTTTCTTTTTTTTTTTGGCATCGTCTTTACTATTCTGCTAGTGAACAATTGACATGACAAAGAGATTGATGTCTTCTCCCAAGTGCAGGAGTGTCGAAGTAATAAATAACCCGGCAAGACCGGAGTCGAACTATAGGGAGGTTATTGTACAAATTATAAATATCAACAATACAACAACAACAATAATAACAATAACAACAATAATAGTAACAACAACAATAATAATAGTAGTAGTAGTAGTAATAATAATAATAATAAAGAAAGAGAAGAAGATGATGATGATGATGAGAACTTGGAGATAGAATATTAAAGTAAAGATTAAACAATGATAATAACAAATGTCAAGGTTAGAGGTTCCACTAATGGTATGTCAAACAAGTATAGTATAAACTCTTATTGTTCAATTAGAAACCACACATAAAGGAGGTTCCAATCAGATTATAGATTGTTAACATGATTATATTAGTCATCTTATTCAATTAATGCTAATACTTGTAAATTTCATCAAGCATTCATGATTATAACTTATGTTAACAACAAATCAAGTTCCTTTCATAGCTTAGGTGTCGGTTATACGATATAGTATGGGCTATGAAAGTGCCAAGCATTTGTTGTACCAATTGTTATACAACATAAATCAAGATTAGTCATTTAACAAGCAAAGTATTAAAGAGTGAACAAGATAACAAATATAAAACATGTTAGTATTAAACATTAAAGTCCATATTAAGTTTATACCATACTTATTCTTACACCATTAGTGTAACCTTTTCACCTTGACATAATTAACTTAGCTAGACATAATGGAAGAAAGAAAAATAGATAAACAAAATAAGAACATAAAAGTTAACTAAAGAAAGGAAAGGAAATGAAAGGCATAAACTTGATATTAATGAAAACAAAGCATAAAGAATACAAAGAGAGAAAACAAGAGCATGATCTTGATCTGGACACCAAGATGCCTAAATGCATGGCAAATGCCTCCTTTTATAGGCCAAAATTGGGAACTATTGATTTGATGACTAATTGATGAGTAGATGGCCAACCCTTGACTTGGTGACAATCCTTATCTTCTCTTGTCTGCCCAAAACATCATTGATGACGTCAAAATTAGAGCCACTTGAAAACATGAAAGTTCTAAGCAATTGTCTCAACTTTCTTATGTAAAAACTTCAGCCCATTTCGACTTCTAGAACTCAAGATATGGCCAAAATATTAAACAGTGCTCGGGCTGGAGGACAGATTTGGGCTTCTTTGTTGTTGTAACAATTTGGACTTGAAAATGGCCTTTTTAGATCTTGGTCTCCATAGGAAAGTTGTAGGCCTANACAATCCTTATCTTCTCTTGTCTGCCCAAAACATCATTGATGACGTCAAAATTAGAGCCACTTGAAAACATGAAAGTTCTAGGCAATTATCTCAACTTTCTTGTGTAAAACATTCAGCCCATTTCGACTTCTAGAACTCAAGATATGGCCAAAATACTGAACAGTGCTCGGGCTGGAGGACAGATTCGGGCTTCTTTGTTGTTGTAACAATTTGGACTTGAAAATGGTCTTTTTAGATCTTGGTCTCCATAGGAAAGTTGTAGGCCTATGTCTTACCTTTTCATCCATATAAAGTAGACCTAAATCTGAGATCTATAGCTCCAGATATGACCCAATTACCGAACAGTGTTCCGGTTTGGATTGCACCGACATCTCTTTTCTAAGTTTTATCATGTCTTTGCCTTTGCAATTGAAGTTCTTAAAGTCATTAATCAATCCTTTCATTTATGTGATAGGCCTGCATTTAAAATGGACATTTACCAGAAATTAAAGGTACCTTATATTATTAGATAGATTATTATAAAACATACTTTAGTTAAGGAGTTAGTGATACTTCAAGTGCAAAATGATGATATAACATCATGATAAAAATGCACTTTTGAGTACTAATCAACAATAGAGAGTGAATTATAATTCACTCACCACTATAAGTAGTATATGAACAGTGAAGAGTCCCTTATTCATGGATCAGATAGGGGCTACCCCAAACCAAAATGTGTTTTGTTAAGTCCGGCTAAATCTTCTTTAAAATAGTTTTGTTAGGTTGATATCGGATCAATCCTAATTTTAGGCTAATATTGACCCAACTATTTTAGATTGAACTTAGCCTAGCTAAGCTGGGCTTAACCTATATAATTGAGACAAGCTCATCCCTATATATTATTTTTAAAGAAATTTTAATTTTCTCGTGTATTTTTCTACTAATTTTGATTAATATAATTTATATTTTTATACTATAAAAATACAAATCTGATATTGAAATACCTATTTTTTTTTGAAATGTTGCAAAAACAATTATATAGAAAAACAAAAAAAAATGTTTTAGTTTTATGCATACAACCAAGTCTCTTAAGTTTAAAAGAAATTTTCATATAATAAAAAATTCAAAAAATATTTGTATTAGCATGTATTTTGAGCTTTAATAACTAGTTTATTAAAGTTATGAGAACTAGGCCAATATTGTAAAAATACAAAAAAAATTATTTTTTTTCTTTTAATATTTGATATTACAAACTTATACACAATACGTATTTCTAATATTAAATAAAAGTTAGATCTTTTTTTGAGATTACAAACTTATACATAATATATATTTCTAATATTAAATAAAAGTTAGATTTTTTTTTTGTCAATATTAGAATAGTTAGGTTTTACTATATAAGTTAAGAATCTACTTACTAGGGAGGACTTTTCTAAAATCTCCTTACCAGAAAAAACTTTTCTTAAACTTTAAATAGACCAACTATTAGAAAACATGAAAATACCTTAGTTTACATCAAATAATTAAACAATGCAAGTTACCTTAAATAAGATGTATTTGAAGTGCTAAGACATTTCCTTTATGCAATCAATTTTCGTGTTCAATAAATGAGAGTAGTTAGGGTTTCTAATGATTAAAATACTAAGTGACAACTCTTATCCCCTCTTACCACTGATAAGATAAGCAATCCATATCTCCTTTATTTCCTAATTTATATATCCTATAGGGAAAGCATTGTCATGATGTTGCATACATGCGACAAGTCTAATTTTAAATAAACACAATGTTGAAGGATAAATTTAAAAAAAAATCAATAAGAAAAAAGAAGAAAAAACTAGAGACATCTAAGTTAACTCATCAAACTTATAGTTTAGGTCATGATAATGAGATAACCTTATAAAAAGTACATTGAAAAAAATTATAGAGATCAATTCTCAATATACCTAATGTTAAAAGATAAAATTGAAATTAAAACATTGATTAAAAAAACATAAAAAAAGACTTCAATCAACCTAAGCTAATCTGCCAAACCCTTAACCCAAGTTATGAGATAAAGACAAAAAGACTTTAGTCAACTTGAATTAATCTATCAAACCCTTGACCCAAGTTATGAGATAAAGACAAAAAAACTTCAGTTAACTTGAATAATCTATCAAACCCTTAACCCAAGTTATAAGATAAAGACAAAAAGACTACAGTCAACCTGAATTAATCTGTCAAACTCTTAACCCAAGTTATAAGATGAAGATAATCTTATAGAAAGCAAAGCAAAACAAATCATGAAGATGAATTCTCGATCAACACAATGTTAAAGGATGAAATTGAAAAAAAAATCAATTAGAAAAAATAAAAAAAATCTAGTCAATCAAGTTAACCTATTAAACTTGTGGTTTGTGTCATGAGACTATGATAACCTCATATAAAAGTCAATTATAAAATTCAATCTCCAATAAATCTAATATTAAAAGATGAAATTGATGTTAGTTTAGCATGCCTTGTGGCCAATTAGTTGGTTATACGTGACATTATTATATTCATGTAAATACATGTTTATTATTAATAAAGACTTAATTTATCTTTAATATTCATATAATATTATATTAATAAATCTAGAGTATTAATAAGTTCTTCAGATAAAAGTATTTTGTAAAGAAAATTATAAAGTTGTTATAATTATAGGATTCTTATTACATCAAAACATTGTTCCTAAAATGTTCGTAGTTGATGCTCTCCTAAATGCTTGATATTCATCAAAGCTATAAAGATTGATACATACATATATATATATATATATATAAGGAAATAGTTGTTATCATAAGATGAGGTATAAGTCACTTGTTATAAGACATGTACAACGAACTCATGTGCAAAAGAATTATATATAGAGCGATCATCTATATTTATGGAAAAGCTCACGTGATGGTTGTATAAATGATCTTTAAACTTGAGATCACTAAATTATCTTATATAAAAAATGGTAAATGACATGACTAAAAGATTGATGTCTTCTTCCAAGTGCAGGAGTGTCGAAGTAATAAATAATCTGGTAAAACCAAGGTCGAATCACATAGAGGTTAATTATATAAATTATAAATAACAACAACAACAACAACAAAAATAATGATAAGAAGAAGAAGTAGAAGAAGTTAAAGATGACTTTGAGATGTAAGATTAATGTAAGGATTAGACAATAATAAAAATAAATATCAAGGATAGAGGTTATACTAATGATATTTCAAATAAGTATAGTATAAACTCTTTTTATTACTCAACTAGAAACCACACATAAATGAGGTTCCAATCGGTTTATAAATTGTTGACATGATTATATTAATTATGTTATTCGAATAATGCTAATAGCTATAAATGTTGTCAGGTATTCATTATTATAACTTATGTCAACAACAAATTAAGTTTCTTTCATAGCACATGTATAGGTTATCCCATACAGTTAAGCCATGAAAGTATCAAGTATTTGTTGTACCAAGTGTTATACAACATAAATTTAGATTCACAATTTAACAAATAAAGTATTAAAAGTAAATAAGATAACAAATACAAAACATATTAGTATCAAACATTAAGGTCCATTTTGAGTTCATAATATACTTATTCTTACACCATTAATATAACATTTTCACCTTGACATAGTAAACTTAGCTAAACATAATGAAGAAGAGAAACATAAATAAATAAGATAAAAGCATAAATAAGTTATAAATTAACTAAGTAAAGGAAGGGAAATGAAAAGCATAAACAAAAAAATAATGAAAGCAAAACTTAAACATTATAAAAATATAAAGAGAATGAGTAAGAACATAATCTTGATATGGAAACCAAGATGCCTAAATCACGGTAAATGCCTCTTTTTATAGGCCAAAATTTGAACTATTGATTTAATGACTAATTGTTAAGTGGGTGGTCAACTCTTGACTTGGTGACAATCCTTATCTTCTTGTTTGCCAAAAACATCATTGCTAATATCAGAATTTGAAGAGACTTAAATTATGAAAGTTTTAGGAAACTTTTTAATGAAAAAACATTGAAGTCATTTGGATTTCTAAAACTCAAAACATAGGCTGAATACTGAATAGTGTCTAGGTTACAGGATAAATTCAGACTTCTTTATTATTGTTAAGATTTGGACTTCCAAATAGTATAATTCAGTCTTCATTCTATGATTGTTTTAAGCCTATGTTTTAGTTTTTCATCCATATAAAGCAAACCCAAATCCAAGCTATACAACTCCAAATATGACTCAATGACTAAATAGTGTTCTAGTTTGGACTGAACTAACATCTCTTTTCTAAGTTTCACCCTCTCTTTGTCTTCTTAATTTCAGTAGTTGAACTCATCAATCAATCCTTTGATTTATATGATAGGCCTGCATTTAAAGTGAACATTTACCATAAAATAAAGGTATCTTATAGTATCAGATGTGCTATTATAAAAGATGATTTAATTAAGGAGTTATTGATACTTCAAGTGCAAAATGCTGATATAAAACCTTGATATGTTGTATAACACTTGGTACAACAAATACTTGACACTTTTATAGCCCAACTATATGGTGTAACCCATATTTATACTATGAAAAGAACTTAATTTGTTGTTAACATAAGTTATAATTATGAATACTTGACAACATTTACAAGTACCAACATTATTCTAATAAGATAACTAATGCAATCATGTTAACCATTTATAATTCGATTGGAACCTCTTTTGTGTGGTTTCCAATTGATTAATAAAAAAACTTATACTATTCTTATTTAAAATACCATTAGTGGATCCTCTAACATTGACATTTGTTTTTATTATTTAATATTCATATTAATCTTATATCTCAAAGTTTCCTTTAACTTTTTCTTCTTATCATCATCATTTATAATTTATACAATTAACTTCTATATGACTCGACCTGATTTTGCCAGGTTTTTTATTACTTTGACATTCTTACAGTTAGGAGAAGAGATCAATTTTTTTGTCGTGTCAAGTTTTTGGTGCCATTACTGGTGAGGTAAATTTTTGTACAAATTATAGTATTTATTTTATTTTATTTTTCTTATATCTAACTTTATTTCTTTTATTTTGTTTCCTTTTGTTTTGTTTTCTTCTTCCTTTTATTCTATTCCGACACGAGTATGAGAGTTTGGTCACATGTACTAAGTGGTAGACTTTGTAGGGTATCCTTATCATTTTCTAAAAATATACCCGAAGAAGATAAGCAGTCCCTTCACAATGAGAATAATGAAAATAATTGTGCTAGAATACTTAGAGACCACATGAATTCAACAAGAACAAGTGTACCCTCATGCATAGTTTTTCCTCCTAACACATCTGATTTTAATTTTAAGCCAAGTATTATTCAACTTTTACCTTTTTTTGATGACTTAGATTTAAACAATTCATAGTTACATTTAAGAGAATTTGAGGAGGTCTATAACACCTATAATAACTTAAATTGTAGCATGAAAACCATCAAATTAAAGCCTTTTTCCTTTTTCATTAAAAGATAAAGCTAAAACATGGCTATAAAATTTGAGACCAGGATCTATTCATACTTGAAATGAAATGTAACAACAATTTTTAAAGAAGTTTTTCTCTTTTTATATAACAAACTATTTCAAAAGACAAATTATCACTTTCACTCAAAAACCAGGAGAAATATTTTACCAATATTAGGATAGATATTGAGACTTGTTTAATACTTGCTCTTATCATAGTTTTGAAACATGGAGATTGACTTCACATTTTTATGAAGGGTTAACACCTACAGATCAGCAAATGATGGAATTGATATATAATTGAACTTTTGAAGATAAAGACCTAGATGAAATAATGGAGTACTTGGACTTGTTAGCTGAAAATGTTTAAAATTGAGACACTGTAGGTATTTAGGAGGCACTGAGTAAGACTTAACCTCATACATCTAGTTGAGGTATGTACAACCTTAGAGAAGATCATGACCTCCAAGCCAAGTTTGCATCTTTAGCTATAGAAGTCAAGGCACTAGAATTAAAAAAGAGTCGTCAGTTAAAATATATTTAAGATATTGTGTGTCAAATATATGAAACCAATGAACACTCAACCAATGATTTTCCAACTTTTCCTTATTTTTAAGAATGCCTCCATGAACAAACTCATGCTTTAAATAATTTTCAAAGGCCTAATCATAACCCATACTTGTAAATATACAACTCTAGTAGGAGAAATTACTCAAATTTCAGTTGGAAAAGTGATAACAATAATGCAAAAACTTCATAACCACCATTTCAAACACACTATAATTTCTAAAATTCTCATGAATATCCACCTCCTTATACTCCACCTCCTAAAAGAAATATTGAGAAAACATTGCATATGTTCATTAAAAAGCAAGAGGCAATTAACACTTAACTTGCTCAATACATGATAGATTTTAAAGATACTCTTACAAAGTTCACAACTACTCTCAATTTTCAAGAGAAAGGTAAGTTTCCATCTCAACTAGAGAAAAATCCCAAGGGGCAATACCAAATCAGTCATCACTCTTCATAATGGTAAGGTTATTGAAAAACCCATTCTTAATACATGATAGATTTTAAAGATACTCTTACAAAGTTCACAACTACTCTCAATTTTCAAGAGAAAGGTAAGTTTCCATCTCAACTAGAGAAAAATCCCAAAGGGCAATACCAAATCAGTCATCACTCTTCATAATGGTAAGGTTATTGAAAAACCCATTCTTGAACCTTGAGAGAAAGATGATGAGTCAATCTCTAAAAATAAGAAAGTGGTTGAATTTGAATATTGCAAAGAAAAGACTGATTCCCCATTAACACTTCTATTTTCTCATGTCATGACTAAGTAAAGAAAAGTTAATCATAACTCTGAAATCTTTAAAACTTTCAAACATATAAAGATTAATATACCTTTGCTGGATGCTATTAAACATGTTTCTTTTTATGCTAAACTTTTAAAAGATCTGTGCAATATGAAGAGAAAACTGAATGTGAAAAAGAAAGTCTTTTCAACCAAATAAGTAAGTGTCATTCTTTAAAACAATAATGCTTTAAAATATAGACCTTGGTTATCTTAAATTTTTTTGCTTTATTGGAGAATTGACAGAACAAAAATATTGACGTCTTCTCCAAAGTGTAGGAGTGTTAAAGTAATAAATAACCCGACAAGACTGGGGTCGAACCATAGAAAAGTTAATTATATACATTATAGATGACAATAATACAACAACAACAACAACAACAACAACAACAACAACAACAACAATAGTAGTAGTAGTAGTATTAGTAGTAATATCAATCATAATAATAATAATAATAATAACAATAATAATAATAATAAAGAAAAAGAAGGAGAAAAAAATAAGAACTTTGAGATGAAATATTAATGTAAGGATTAAACAATGATAATAACAAATGTCAAGGGTAGAGGTTCCACTAATGGTATGTGCTTGACTGTTTTTTATGATCGACTTGTTTTAACTCGCAAGTGCACAAGTGTGCGATGTAGCAATTAACTCCGTAAGATCGAGGTCATATCCACAGAGAGCTGGATCTGAAAATTAAGCTAGGTAACAAAAAAAACTCAAAGGAAATTAAATTAACAATAACTTGGTTGAAAATAATTGATGGATTTGTTTTCAAAGATGACAAAGTGTAAATAGATTTTAAAAGACAAGAAAAAGTAAGACTTGGTCCAAATCAATTTTAATGGTGATGTATTGGTGATTTCTTCAACATATATAAGATACCTCAACCTAATATCAACGATGGTGATATTAGATCGGAAGATATTACAATGAAGTTTAGAAAAATAAAAATTGATTATTGCTTAAGAATGAACAAGTACTTCCAAAATTTGGGTGGTTCCTCCATCCAGGATTATAGGTCTC